>OX439129.1:40698696-40712724 GCA_949318235.1 Ecdyonurus torrentis
GTGAGCGCTTAATAACATTGGCCAGCATAGGAAAATGACTCATTTTGCCAGTTTAAAAATACTTTACAATATTTTTGAGAGCATTGATGCTGTTAACAGGTTGAATTAATACCTCAAGTATGCAAGAAAACTAATAGTGACCAAAAAATAGCTAACTTTTCCAAGAAAATAGCCAAAAACTATGTTTGTCCTATGCTGAGCAATGTTATTCATTGCTCAAGAAGAGCATCGAAAAGCACTCAGAATGACGTCATGCGAACACAACCTATTATCTAATCTATATAGATGAGACTCGCCGTTATTGTAGTATATGTTTCACCATATTAGGTATTAGTGTAGGATATCAATATCTGTTCCAGGCTAATTTTTTCCTATTACAATTAACAGGACTTATAAGCCTTAAGCAGTAATTTTTTTCAATGTATTTTTTTTAATTATCTTTTTTGTTTATTATTATAATTATTGTTACTTGTTATAAATAGGTGTTTTTTTATTGTATTTTTTTTAAATATATGTTTGTCACAAAAATCAAACATTCCACACGTATTTCTAAAATAACAAAAAAATTGGTATTAAAAACTGAAGGTTTTTTATAAAAACTAAACATGTGTGACTTTATACGCCTAAAATTTTAACTTCCGGAGAAAAAAGAAGTAAAGTTAAAATAAAATATAAGGATATTTATGACGTTTTAGTCTGTTACATTGATTGTACAGTATGTGTAGTTTTTTATAAGTGAAGGATGTTGGGCAGCAACAGAAAAGATTGCTTGTAATAAATCGCATGTATTTACATTGTAGTGAGTCGGTAAATCATCATGTTACGAGACAAAAAGAAAGAAAAACGAAAATAATAAAAACACAACATTTCATATTTATTGATGTGAAGTCTAAAAAGAAAATGTAACTACAAGCGACAAAATGACAAAAATACTTAAAGAACGCCTTGCTGTCTCTCTGATTTATTATTTACTATTTCAATCTTTTAAACTTTTTTTTTTTTTCGTATATAAGTAAAATATATAGTGCCAAGTGTCATAAAATTTATAGGGTTAAAAAAAAATAAAGGTTTCTAAAATGAAAATTATTGTGATTGCTTATCAAAACTTAATATATATTATATTATAATTTATTTTTTTTGCTCAAATAATGTTATGCTTATTTAAGCTGATAAAAATAAATATATTATAGAAATTGAAAAATGTTAGGTAAATATACTGTTTGTTTACAGACAAGAATAAAATCACAGTAGATATTAAAAATGTATTTATTCATCAAAGCAAACCCATAGGTTTTGATCATGAAATTATTTTTTGCTAATGAAAGATACATTAATTTTCATATTTACACTTTGGTAAGTACACTAAAAGAACATAATATCCAGCCTCTAAAACATTCGTTGCCTGGTGCAGGAAGATTTATCATACGTTTGGTGTTTTCTTTCATATTTACCATTATAATAAGATTCACCTTTGTACTCACAACGTAGAGGCTGCTTTGGTCATAATTTACCTAACAAATTGTATGACCACTACCTAATTGTAAGGATTTTTTCAGTGTACAAGAGAGAAAATAATGTTTAAAAGAAAAACAAGTGCACATACATTACTTCAACGCGGTTGATGATCAGTAACACACTGGGGTACATGTCTTTGGGGAGGGAGAGAGAGAGAAAGAGAGAGTCTCATTACTCAGTGTGTAGGAAACATTGTAGATGTCGCAAAAACAGTCAGTGAAAGAAATAAAAAAGAGAGAAGCTCTCTCTTTTTTTTTATAATGAGTGCTTATACTACGATGATGTTTGCTCTTTTTAACCCCATCTCTTCTACTTTCAAATACTTTTCTTCTTCTTCTTTTTTTTTTTTTTTCTTTCTTTTTTTTTTTTTTTCTTCTTTTTTTTTTTTTTTACTTTCAAAAACAACTTGATGTAAAAAAAAAGTTCATCTTATAATAGTATACTGTGTATACAATATTAAAAATAAATGTTACAAAGAAAGAAAGAGAGTGAAATGTCAAAATATATTCAATATTTTGTTATTTATACAATTAATTTTCTTTGTGCATTTCAGATTAATTATTAATAATAAGATAAAAATAATACTCTTAAATTTAATTTATTATAGAGATTTTAATAGACTTTGTTAAAGATTCTTATCTGTTGTTAGAATTTTAATTGATTCTGATTGTTGCTCTTTTTTTTTTTTTTTTTTTTTTTTAATCTGATATTTTAGTGAGTTCATTACTGTTAGACACGGAACGTTTTTTTACGTTAGGAGATTTATATGAAACTATAATTACAAACAAAAGTGGGGAATTTTATTTTCATCGTTACATTTATAGTCAAAAACAGTTGATCTTTATTTTTTTTTCAATAGTAATTGCACTTCGTATTAAATCATTATAAGAAACGTGTAATAATTATTACCGTTAATTCTAAATACTAACGGTAACTTAGAGATATTATAATATTGAAATGTAAAGTATGGCGTATGTGACGTCAGATCGTAGTAAAATGAAAATATTAACAAATGTAAACTAACTTACAAATATTAATAAAATTTAATGAGTATTTCAAAATAATAGTTGAAAAACAATATAAAAATGATTTAGAAAATGTGAATAAATAAACAAAGGTTATATTATGAAAAAAGTATGGTATTGATATGTTATGCGATGTTGAGATGACGTCACGTGGGATCTGGACCAAGGATGCTGGTGGCATCGGGTCGATGATCTGTACGACCTAGTGACGTAAGCGCATGCGCTAGAATGAACACGCGGCGTACACTCGTTACAACGGAGCAACACACACACCGTCTCTCTCTCTCTCTCTCTCTCTCTCTCTCTCATTTTCCTCCCCTCTTTCTCATTTGGTACACGCGGTGGCGTGTGCCGTAACCTCTACTTTGTAATATTTACACATAAAATACACTACTATTTATATAACACACTTATTTACGAATACCTTTCACTTACAGATATTTTACTAATATGTCGAATATGAGTAAAAAGATATTACATGGAAGGAAAAAATAAATAAATAAAAAATACTGTATATTGTACTCATGTTATTTTAATTTATTTTCAAACACAATCAGAAAACTTGAGTGAGAATTAATGACACTAAAACTTATTTTCAGATTTGGATATGTTTGCGTTTTAAATTTCTACTAAAAATAAAAACAAACTTTGAATCTAGTCTCTAAAATCAATGCAAAATATTTATTTTTTTCGTACACATGAATCCTTAGTGAATTCTTTAAGTTTATATATTTTTTTTCTATCAAACCTCTAGGCGAGGTACAACTTATGCTAGTTATTTACATATTTACATTGCATTTAAACTGAATTTACACTCCCGAGACTCCCGAGACTTCCGAAACCCTATCATAAGATTCGCGGGTTCTTCCATGGCGGGTCGGCCATGGCCTGGCAAATTGTTCCCGGCATTCGCCTTTACATACCGAGGAAACCATAGAAACCTCGGTCAGGAAGTCGGTAGAGGAATACCCTGAGATATCCCTTCCACCTCCCGAATGCACTGTGTATTTCCGGTGGACAAAGCTTACTGATACACTTTGCCTCTGCCGGGAATCGAACCCGTGACCCCTCGCGGATGAGTCAGACACGCATCCACTAGACCACAGTGTTGAAAACGAGATTAATATTTGAAAAAAACACAACAATAAATTTGCTATTATTAAAGTATCATTAAAATTGTATGGAACAAAGCCCCACCAGGATAACCAAATAATAATAATTACCATAACCAGCATCCATGCAGTATTGAAGCTTCTATTATTGATTCTCATTAATACTCAATTCATAAAAATGTTCTATGAGCAAGTAATTAATAATGAAAGGCCATTATTTCCAATAATTCATTGTTTTAATCAATAATTAATATAATTTATTTAATATTTAGAAAATAGAACATTACAAGAATTCGTTATTAAAAAAATATATAAAGCATTCCTTTAATATTTTAAATTTGATATTCTAATAATAAATACTTTATTTAATTACGTTTATTACAAATTCCAAGCTATTGTTTACTATTTTAATTATAAATATGAATAGAATTTCAATAAATTTCTAATTAAGGATAGTGTTATTTGTTAATTCAGTACATGTAATTGTAATGTATTTACACAATAAAATCAAAGTTGAATATTTTGGAAATGAATATAGTATTTTATTTTTTATGATATTTTATACAACATTTCATGTTATTCTATTAATTAATGGTTAAAAATATTATATTTCTCTTGTTGATAATAATATAGGTTTATTACTATGGTATTATATAGGGGTTTTGATATCGAATCTTGAACATAATTTTTCTCACAAATAATATCAAATTGTTAGGAAGTTAAAATAAAGCAAATACAGCACAATTTCTTCTTTTTTTTGGGGGGGGGGGACTAATTAATATGATGAGTTTAAGATAAATTTCACCTGTAAATAAAACAATTCCATAATCACGGATTTTTTTTTTTAACTTAGAAGTCTAACATCAAATTAACATCTAATTTTTATTATGGAACACGGACGCTCTTCAAAACCATTCCACAGATTAAAAACAGTAAACACCAAGTACGCAACAGTTTTGACTGAGGACTCAACTTTAAAGTCAAATGGCAACCATCCAGGTACTTGCAACTTTATGTAATTTTATAGGGATGTTAAGATAACTTGTGCTTATATACTATAACTTTTATGAAAATAAAACAAAAATTCTAATAACAAAATTTAAATTGAACAAAAGTCAACATCAATATTTATTTTTCGGTGTAACATTGTTTAATAATATCTATATTTAGTAGTAAAATTATAATAGAGTTTGTGTTTGAGTGAGTTAGTGAGTGAGTGAGTGAGAGAGAGAGAGAGAGAGAGAGAGAGAGAGAGAGAGAGAGAGAGAGAGAGAGAGAGAGAGAGAGACAGTATACACAGACAGGTAATATTAGGTTGATAAATGTTCATTAAATTTTAATGATTTAACTTGTATATGACTGTCATTTTACACGAATAAATGTGTGTTCAATGTAATTTTTATAAACTTGTCTCTCTCTCTCTCTCTCTCTCTCTCCCTCTCTCCCTCCCTCACTCTCAATATATATAAAGCACAAAATTAACGTCCGTTATTGATGACATGACATTTTTATTCAATCAGATCGTTGTTCAAAAAATTAACGTTCAAATATCAAACGAATAATAATAAAAAAATGTGATAAAAAAAATCATAAAAATGTGATTTAAATTTAATATTTTACTGACACTTTTTATATTATTATCAAAGTTACATTTATATACTTTAAATGAAGTTGAAATTTTATGTTAAAATATTTATTATTTTCCCCAAAATTGTACGTTTTAGGAGGGAGTGAATATAAAGTGTGTGTACTGTATATGACAAAAACTATTTTGTATAAAATATCAAACTGTGAACTTAAAATCAACATCTAATGAAAACATATGCAAACTCTGTTTTGCGGTACCTGTTTTCCAATTTTAATCTACAAAACTTCATGTACGATATCAAATTATAATCATTGAAAATCAACCTCCTACTGTGATGAATACACTTTATAGTAAAGTTGCTTTTAACGTTTTAGTCCTTTGTGATTATCTCCTCCCTAACTTTAGTTTTTTTTTTTCATTTTACTAGCTACTACTACTACAATTCTATACCATTAAATACAGCGATAGTAGCGCCTCTGACGTCATTTTACCAAAACTATTAATCATGCTAAAGGCTTACAAGGGGATTATACTGGACTGTGGTAGGCAATAGTGACCATCTCTCTCTCTCTCTCTCTCTCTCTCTCTCTCTCTCTCTCTCTCTCTCTCTCTCTCTCTCTCTCTCTCTCTCTTCTATCGTTTGTGCATTTTCTATACATATGCATACTACTGGAAATAGAGGGAATGACTTTTTTTTATATCCACCATGTAAGTTAAATTTTTTTTCCCTTTTTGAAACTGACAAATAATGTGTTATAGTATGAGAAAAAAAAGGAATAGAAGGTATTAATATAAGCTTTTAATTCCTTTTATATTTAAGGATTTAATTTTTATTTGTTTAAAGAAAAAAAAAGTTTGCCCGATAATAAAATGAAAATGAAATTATGCAACCTGGAGAGCATATGTAACATCCGGGTTGCATACATCTTAAAAAAAAAGTTGAAGGGCAATTTTTTTTATATTTTAAATGCATTTAATTTTTATGCATCAGTTATTTTAAGACTTTTTACTAGAATAACTTCAACGTTTTTTTTAAATGTGTTAATGGTATAATACTGCATATAACTCAACTCTTTAACATTGTATTTTTTTTTTAAGAAACTTGTGACATGCATTAAAAAGCTTAATTTAAATTAAAACCCTGCAATTTACTTATGATAAACACATTAAACTACATTTTCAATTATAATTGTAATAAGGAAATTATTAAAGCTATATATATATATATATATATATATATATATATATATATATATATATATATATATATATATATATATATATATATATATATATATATATATATATATATATATATATATATATATATATATATATATATATATATATATATATATATATATATATATATATATAATGGTATAAAAAACTAATAAAGACGAACAAAACATCTTTAAGATATCTTTTACTCCTCGTACAAAATAATTATCAAATAATATAATCCTACAACATACAGTAATGTATTATAGTAATCCTATAATTGTGTCTATGTCTATATTGAGGAAAGATGGTTAGAGTTAGGGGAAGAAGAAAAGAGAATGATGTTTGCTGAAGGTTGCAACAGAAAAGTGTAAGACTTTTTTTTTATTTCCCTTGTGTGCGAATGTCAGCGGGTTGAAACTGTCAGAGATCAGAGGAAGAAGGAAAAAAAAAAAAAAAAAGAAGCAATCGATTACTTGCTTGCATCTAAAGCTACATCCCTTATTACTCGTCACACGTCAAACCTTTATTTCTTATCTTTTATTTTTTTTTCTCTTACGTATAGCAATAAACACAAATCCCTCTTCTTTTTTTTTTACTTCAAAACAAATAATAGTAATATAAAATAGATTTCTATACTTTTTTTTTATAAAAAGGCTTTCTAATTAGAAATATTTTATACTAGAGAAAAAAAAAGTGTTTAAAGAATATATATTTTTCTGTCTTGTTTTTTTTATAGTATTTTTTTTACGAAGTAACTACTATAATATTTTTTTTGTTATGTCACATGTTTTGTTACGAAACTTTTATCAGATTGTTACCGTACATTTTATTGTGAATTACTGCTACAAGTACATCGTTACTTTTTATTACGAGTACACAACATTCTTTTCACAAGTATCATGTACTCTATGTTAGCCCAAAAATGTTTTTTTTTCTACTAAGAAAATAGTAACATTACTAAGATAAAAAAAATGTTAAGCAACATTTTGTCTGTCACATTTAAAACAAAGTAACGTTTCTTTTATCTTTATCTTTATCTTTTTTTTTTTTTAAGTAATTTAATTTACTGTTAATTTAAAGAGAATATTTTTACAAAACAGAGCACGAATTTTCTATACTTTTAATATTTTATATATTTTTTTTATTATAGAAAGACAAAATGAAAATCATTCAATATTTAATTTCATTTAAAGTATGTTAAAATTCAGTTCAGATATCTTTAAACTTATTTAAATTTGATTAATTTCTACCTAACCTAGAGATTATTTTTATTTCTTATTCAACACTAAAGTTTCTAAAATTTTCACTTTTTTTTTTTACTTAAATTTTAGAATTTCTTAAAAAAAAAAAAAAAAAAAAAAAAAAAAAACTCGATTTGAATTTTAAGTGATTCAAAATAAGATTTAAAAGAAAATTAGTTAAAAAAAGAGTTAGAAAAAGAACTTTACATGAACGTAACGAGATATTACCTGCTGGTGAATGAAATATTTTTGACAATTTTTTTTTTTTTTTTTTTTATGATCAGCTAATTTAAGTAAATTGAAATCTAAGTAAAACAAGAAAGAAAAAAAAAGATTTATTTATTTATTATTATTATTATTTTTTTTTTTTACAAAAACGGTTGAAATTTTTAATGATTTATTAAAAAAACAAAAATTATAACTGTTTAATTTTTATGGCAACATCTGAACAGTGAATAGCATTAACAAATGTTTTAAATTTTCTATACGATTTTTTTTAATTAAACGTAACGTAACCTTTGAATAACAAAGTTACAAAATAAGTCTAAATTATTTCATAATATACGTTGAATTTATGTTTTAAAACAAATAAAATTGTATAATTATTTAAAACAATGTATAAGCAATTGATTGAGCTAAAATTAAGCTTGCATTTTCCGTACTTTTATTTTAGTCTTTTAGAAAAATGAAAAAAACAATTTGAATTTGAGCAAAATTTCATTATAAATATGTATATTCACATATTTTTTTATTGAGTCAAGTATGTACGCAATACTTGAAAATAACCTTATTTTTTACATACGCTGCATTTTTCTTTATAACCCTAAAGCTCTCAAGTTATACGTTAAAAAGATATAAAAAATAATATTCCTGTATGGCTTATATTCCAAGTAAAAATATTATTACGACTTTCTGTTCAGTTGAAACCTTTTCAAAAGAAAGAAAGGGGGGAAAAAACGAGAGAAGGTATTAAATTGTAGTCCTTATACACAAGTAAAATAATATTATTATATATTTTCTTTATAATATTATTTGATAGATAAGAACAATATACCAGTTGGCATTATTGTATTTTTTTTATTGTTGTAGTAAAAAATCAAAACAAAAGTAAAGGTTTATTGGAAGAAGAACAAACAAAAACAAAAAAAAAATAGCAGAAAAGTATTTTGTTTCAAAAATGTATTGTGCAATATTTAGAATAATAAATTCCATTTAAATTGAAAAGTAGGCAACCATTGGTATACTTTTAAACGGCGTGAAAAGTATATATTATTGTACATGGATAGTTTTTTTTTTTTTTTTTTTTTTTTTTTTTACAAAAGAAGGTCTAAAAACGTATTTTATTGAAATGAGGATTTCTTTTTCAGAATGAAACAATGAGATTCACGCGTTTCATTTGGCATTACTCAAATATATCATGGTTATACAATTATTTCAATTACTAAGATAATTCGTTACTAAACGCAATTACTCCGATTGTGTAGTGTATTACAAAAGACTTAAAAAATTCAAAAAAAAAATTGTGCCTTTAAAAAAATTAAAATAATATAAAATCAAATTTCCTTATTCACATAATATTCAAATATATATATTTTTTATATATATTAACAAAATAATTATACAACAAAAATTAATTGATAACATTATATTTAATTTTCATGTTTAAAACATTAAAATCGTCCAATATATATATATATATACGTACGTATAGAAATTTAATAACAAATTGTATAATTATACACACGCACATTTTATATAATACACATGTGTGATGCTTTTATGTTAAACCATGTTAAGTGAGAGAGAAAGAGTAGAGAAATTCGAATCCCTGAACATACGAATGTTTTAACCCATCTGCTTTCTATATATATGTATATATTACTGTATAGTTATACGTACGAATGAGATGGGAATTGCAATAAGTAATAATGATGATAATAATAGGTTTATTCCCATATGGGATTAGAGAGAGAGAGAGAGAGAGAGAGAGAGAGAGAGAGAGAGAGAGAGAGAGAGAGAGAGAGAGAGAGAGAAAATTACATATAAATTCATACAATATTATAGGATTTTGTAGTATAACAATTCTCTTACAATTTATTATTTATTATTCATTCAATCGTATTTACCAGTCAAATAATTATTACAAAATTTAATACAATAAATTATTTAATATTTTATTATATAACAAACAAAAAAACGCACATATATAAAATATAATATTATGCTAAATTGATTTTAAATCAGTTTTAATTGTTATTAGTTTAAATTGAATTTATAAATTATATATTTTAATCTATTGATATGAATCTCACGTACCATTTTAATGTGTGTATTAAAATGTGTGATTTACGTAATATTAAAAAGTAAAAGTTATTTGCTTGGAATTTTAATGATACTTAAATAAAAATAACGTTTTATTTCATATTGCAATTATAGTTTTTGGCATAAATTTACCTGTATGCTCTAAAATGAATATATAGACCGGTTGCACTCATATTTGAGAGCCGCCATTTTGCTTGTTAGGAATACACAGGCCAGCATAGGAAAAACGTCATTTTTATTTTTTTAATAGCAAAAGAAGCTTCAAAGCTCATTAAAGACTTATTTCGAGCTTCTAATAAGCTCGAAGAATATGAGAAAAATTCGTTCAGTTGAAATAAACTCATTTTATGTGAAAAATTACGAGAAATGATGTTTCCCGTATGCTGGACAATGCATTAGGCACCACAAACATGGCGACAAAGCGCAAGGATGTGAAAGGGGTCTGTAGAAGACAGCGATATGGACTTAAAATATGATTCTGTGTATTGTAATCATCGCTTTTATCTGTAAAAATCATTCTGAAAGTGATCAAAAATAGCCTTGCTATCGAAACAGATTTGATTTTTTTCTATTTCATTGCAATTAGTTCTATTATTGATCACAACAAGATAAAATGTACAAGACTAAATTTAATATATAAGAATAGCGGAAAGTATCTGTAAAAAATATATTTGTCATTGAATAGATAATATTACACAATAAACAGCACTGTTTTCGTCAATTCACTGGATTTCTCTGTGTTTTATTATTACAAAACTCCCCTATTTTTTTCTTTTTTTACAAAATAGCTATTACAAAAACACATTGAAGAGTGAAGATTTAAAAAAAAAATGTACTTTGGGGTAGAATAAGAAACAATTGTTACAAACTTGTATACTTTGCTACACTCTATGTAATAAAAAAAAATCTGTGATATTGTTAAAAGTCCAGAAATAAGCATCATTTGTTATCCCCTCTCTTTCTCTCGTCATAATATTTTTCTGATACAATATTTTTACCTACTCTCTCTCTCTCTTTCAATTTCTTTGGGCAGTCAACAGTAGTATAGCCAAAGCTATAAGGGTTTTTATCGCGGATTGCAGCAATGGAGCGGCGTCTCGGGAACGGGTGGACTACTCGCTGGCTTCTTAGGAGGGGGAGGATAATACAGCTGAGGGCGCAGGATAGAAGAAGGAGAGAGAGAGAGAGAGAGAGAGAGAGAGAGAGAGAGAGAGAGAGAGAGAGAGAGAGAGAGAGAGAGAGAGAGAGAGTGAAAAAAAAGTCAGCCATCTTGACAAATTTCGTTTCAATAAAGTCTGGTAGACAGACTAAAGTGGAAGACATTTTTCTTCGATATGGCAGCAAGAAAAAAGTCTCAACTTGAGAGAGAGAGAGAGAGAGAGAGAGAGAGAGAGTTTCCAATCTTTAGATAGACGATAGTAAATACTTGAAACTAATAGGAAAGACAAGAATTTTTTTATTTCCTCTTTTTATATACATGTGAAGAAATACACTTTAATTTTAATTGTTTATTAAACAAATTGATAGTTAAAAACAATATTTTTTTTAATTATACCGTGCAATTTTTATAAATTCAATAATAATAATATAATCTTTCATATTCTATGTTGTTTTAAAGTAGATAATTAATTGTTAAGAAATAAGTTACAAAATATTCCAAGATTCTTATCAAGTACAGTTCTTCAATTTTTATATAACTTATAAGATTAAAATATTTAATTTCAAAATACCATACGTTTATATGCAGTCTCATAATAATTACATATATTTGCATTTTTTTTACATTGTTTGACTATTGTTACAAGAACTGAAACATTTTAGTCAGATAAATTTGAAAATAATTTTTAAAAGATAGGTGATAAAAATCCAATATTTATATTGAAATACATAGTAATTAGTTCTCTCTAAAGCCAATAGGTTGTTTTACACGTCCATAGTAGTACATAGTCCAAGTTTCAAAATTACATTAATCTAGAAATAAACCAATAAAATGATTGTGATTAAAAATTAAGCTTTACAAGAATATGCAATAAAAATTACATTAGAAACTAACACCAAAACATGACTGGTATTGGTTAAAAACGTTATTTTACAACGGAAGAAAAATAAAGCTGGTAAAACAAAAATTAAAGCGATACACAACCCTATAAATAAGTATTTTTTGTTCTACTCTAAAGTAATTCAATAGAAATTAGTCGTTTATTTGACTTTTCCAGCCCGCGGAATAAGTGAGCCCCGCGAGGGTAAAGAGGAAAACGCTGACGTCATAGATTTCCTTTACTGTGTGAGTAAAAAGTCTGTGCACCTTCTCAGGTAAGCTTACCAGGTATGTACAGCAAGGGGTACAAATTTTTTACTCTCATAGTAAGTGGGCGAGTACTCTATACCGCTACCCTCGCGGGGCTCGCTTATCCCGCGGACTAGAAACGTCAAATAAACGACTGATTACTATAGAATTGTTTTAGAAAAGAACAAAAAATACTTATTTTTAGGGTTAAGTATTAATTTAATAACACATTTCATTCCATGAATCACGTACTGTACATAGAAATTTAGCAATATGCTTTTACAGTGAATATATTTAAATTAAATACACCATCAATTTGAATTGCAAAACCTGTATTTCAGTGACTGAAATATCAAGTTTATTAAAACAGAAGTCTCGAATTTCAAATATTATTTTGTTGTAAAATTGATATGCCTCCCTCCTTCCTCTTTTTATCCACTATAATATAATATAGAAAAAACAACATAAATATATTGTTGATTGTTCATTGAGTTGAAATTGATCCAATTTTTCAAGTTCACTTGACCTTTACTTGATTGTTGATTCCACAAGAAAAAAATAAAAAGAGAACATCAGAAAAAAAAGAGAGTAGAAATAAGAAGGAGTAAAAGTATCAAGAGGAAACAGATAACACTAACGGGGAGAGAAAAAAAAGGTGACTAACGAACAAGTTTTTCTTTCTTGTTTTTTTTTCTGTATGAAGACATACTCTCTCTCTCTCTCTCTCTCTCTCTCTCTCTTGTGTGCTTTTTCTCTTGGTGATATCCACAACAAAGAACACAACAATAATGAGAAGTATTTTTTCTTTACCTCGTCACGTTGCGGCAACAGGCCTAACTTCTCCACCATACTACCCGCCTTCGCGACTTTGTTGCTTACTTTTGTTTCAAAGAGTTGCACGTGTCGGCTACAATTACAATATCTGCTTTCCTTCTGTAAACCTTGTGTTTCTCTCTCTCTCTCTCTCTCTCTCTCTCTCTCTCTCTCTCTCTCTCCCCTGCTGAAAATTCTTGGCCAAGACCTTGCAAGATCTTGCAAGATCTTGGACAAGATTTTTCGTCAAGACCTTGCAAGGTCTTGAGTCAAGATCTTGCAAGGTCTTGTCCAAGATCTTGCAAGGTCTTGACCAAAAAATCTTGTTCAAGATCTTGAACATTTTTTTTAAAAAAATCCTTATTTGTAGTAGATAAATAAGCAGCGCATTATCTGCTGAACATTTTGGTGATGAAATGTAAAGAGAGAATTTAAAAAAATATTTTCGCGGTGGAATTATTTTAAACGCTTTAACTTTTATTTTTTTACACCCATCCAACTACTGTCTACGCTCAACGTTGCTTAACTTCGGTGATCGCATGGAAGCCGGTCCTAGCACTGCAGTTCTGTAACAGACATACTAATACTTCGCGTTTTGAACTATATAACATTGTAACTACTTCGGACTTGTACTGCCAAGTACCCTCAACCCCTAAAAATATGAAATTTGGTATTTAGGGGTAAAAAGGGGTGAGGAATACGAAAATTGAATCAGTTTTATTATATTATTGATATTTATATACAATATGAGTTTAAGTTTTTTTTTTTTTTTTTTTTTTTTTTTTTTTTTTTTTTTTTATCTGAATTTTTGTCTTGCAAGATTGTGACTAAATCTTGCAAGAAAAATTCTTTTCGTCTTAAACACTATTTACTTCAAGATTTATTAAAAGTCCAAAAAATA
>OX439129.1:41445825-41518325 GCA_949318235.1 Ecdyonurus torrentis
ACCAATTATTTAAATTCATAAACACTGCAGATAGCATGCTATCTCAAGTAAAAAGGTGATTTGATACAGAATGTATATATATATATATATATATATATATATATATATATATATATATATATATATATATATTGTTCTTTCTTGAATTTCATAACACGTGAATAACATAACATAAAAATTTGACATCATTATTAAGTAAATTATTGAAATAATTTACTTTTTGTTCTTAATGTGTAATAAAGGGTGCTTTCGTATCAAATATACTGTGTTTAATATTTCTTCTTATACGCATTAAAAACATTTAGTTATTACTGCAAATAAAAATATACTTCGCACTTCATTCCATTTTTTTTGAAATGTGATTGAATATGATATGAAAGCATAATTTTTTATTAGATGGTAGTAAAAACATTGCTCGTAAAATTATAAAAATGTATAAAAGTTTGTTCTATAAACTACACACAACTCCTGAGCCAGCTTCAAAATTTTTCCTTTGTTAAAAACATCTGATTATGACGTCATTACCTGTTTCCTACGTTTATACATATGGTTGATCATTGTTATTCCTTCGTTTAGAACTTTGAACTTGATAAGAATGAACGAAAATTCATAAAAAAAAATTTCCATCCTCAACATGCGACTCACTTTTATCGGCTGAAAAAACAAGATCAACCAATGAATGTGCCTTATTTTGTTGGTCAGCCAATCACTGTAAATGAGATTCACTTTACTTTACAGAACAAGCTGAAGACTATTTTAAACCTTACCATAACACAGACAGTAAAAGTTTGTATTTTATTTCTACACCAACCGATTATTTTATGATACTGATGTAACTTTCATACTTGAATCCCTGTACTAAGTTGGGCAAGGGCATGTCCTTTTTAGTAAATTGTTTGTGAGCTGTGGCTTACCGTAAATAATAAAAACTACACTAATTACTTTGAAATATTTAAATAGTATGAAATTCTATTGACGTCAACAACTATTATAAAATATAATTTTCAGTATATAACTATACACCCGCTATGGTAAAAGATTGAAGTCCAGCATTAGCGGAACCACTAGCTTTTCTCATGCAGTCAGCTATTGGCGCATGTTCATTTTCAAGTCGGATTGCCTGTATAATTATATTGCATTTTAGTTTTACATTACATAAAACACATTTATTATATTGTTATTATAATGAAATTTATATAATATATTCTCAGTACTTGATAATTAAATTTTGTATAAATAAATATATAATTAAACATTATGTAGTTTAATTAATTCATTAAAGTTTACCATGCAAAATGGTAACATGCAGCCCTGAGAACAAAGCAAGTAATGTTTTCTTGGATTGTTTATAAAACATTCATCACAACTTTGCTAGATATTATATTATAGTAATAAGCAATAAGATAAGTTATAAATTTTATTCATCAACTTTGTAATTATTAATTATCGTGTTAGTTCAGTATGCTTTGTCTTATCAATTTTGCAATCTGGGCAAAAAAAAAAAAAGAAAGAAAAAAGAAAAGAAAAAAAAAAAAAAAAAAGAAAGAAAGAAAGAAAGAAAGAAAGAAAGAAAGAAAGAAAGAAAGAAAGAAAGAAAGAAAGAAAGAAAGAAAGAAAGAAATATATAAAATTAAAAATTAAAAAAGAGAACAATTTCAATATTATTATTCTATTTATTTATTGAAATCCTAATTACTAATAATTTCCAGCACATTCTATCTTTTAATTGTAGTAGTATTACTAAAACACAAATTAAATAATGATATTAAATAACGACGTCGCAGAAAGCAAGTTATTACGAAAATAATATATAATAGTATACAGTTCAAAAATACTAAATATTCACGTAGAACATTTCCTAAAATTTATACTGTCGAGTCACTGTGGTATATATATACTGTGGCTTTAAATGTATTCAAAAGTAGACTTTAATTAAATTATTAATCCTTTATTAGTTTTATTTCATATTGGTATTTCTATAACACAATAGAGTTAAATTTTATGTCCTAAATTTTATATACGAAAATGAAGCTCAAAAAATACAAATAAGTGGTTTTTGGTCACTCTACCGTCAATAATAGCAAGAAAACCAGAAACCACAATTTTTGAATTTTAAGTTTCTTGTAAACTACTACTATTTCTATGACACTCATTAACCAGTATAACATAAAAATCTTTTAGTCCATTTTCAGAGCTTTTAAAAATATTTGACATATTTTCAATTAATGTGTCACACAAAATTTCTAAAAATAGAATCACATTGACCTATATTTTTATTTCATTACATTCTTCAAAATACAAAAGAATCTGAAAGTTTTGTTAAAAGGAAACATTATGAATGAAAATATTAAATCAAAAGCAGGCTAAAATTTCCAAATCCTTATTTTAAAGTAACTTTTTCCCCTATTCTTTTTTTTTTATTTTTTTTTTTTGTAAGGTTACGAGATATATTATTTTTCTTTTGAAATGAAGCCAACATTTTTGGTAGGAAATATCCTTGCAAAAGTTTGTTGTTGATGAAATTTTGAGTGTTGCTATATGCAAGTTGCAGTAAATCAAAACTATAAACAACATTCATAACTGTTCAGCACTTCCCGCTGTTCTGGAAATAGAGCTATAAATTGTTCACGCTTTTTATCAAATGGCGTCAGTCAAATTTGTGTTACTGATAGGAAGATGTATGTAAGTGGCATAAATAACATATATTATCGATAATAATTCATCGAGGATATTGATTTTTTTTATCATAATGTACAAATTTGTTTTGTTGTTGTCGATGTTGTTCAACTGCATAGCAAGTTATATAACATTAAAATAAATAAGAATTATTTACTTTTACATGTGAGCTAGCGATGGTAATAAAAATATGTTACTATTTTTAACGTCAAATGTTTCATAATGTTTAAGAATATATGATGAATATTTTTCATTTTAAACTTTTTCAATGCCCAAGAAGTAGATTAGATCTTATGAATATTATTTCGAAAGAAAAAAAAAGCCCATTTATCAATCCAATTCTTAAGTACACTTATTAGAAACTTTGCACGCTTCTCTCTCTCTCTCTCTCTCTCTCTCTCTCTCTCTCTCTCTCTCTCTCTCTCTCTCTCTCTCTCTCTCTTCTGCAGCTCTCAGACACGCTCTTAAGTCAGTTAAAATTTTACGTTCATTAATCATTGTGACTCATTAAGGTATATGAAATATTTATTTTCCTCATAAAATTGTTTACTTGGGCAACACGCTTCGGATCTGATGAGAGCATATAAAAAACAAAGAAGGAAAAAAAATACGCGGACACAAAAGAAAGACGCTTCGATAAAGTATAGCAACCTGGAAAACAACGATCAGTATATTATGGAGGAAAATAAATGAGAGGAATCTGAGCTAAATTTGAAATTTACTGCAGATAATTAAGATCTATAAATACAGAAAGCATAAGGAAATGATAAACCAACTTCAACTTTAGATTGCAACTAATGGAAAAATTATACATGAAAAGAATGTTTATATACAGTAATGTCAATGTTTGAAGAGCTCCACTCAAACAAATTTATTTTAATTGGCCGGGAGTTAGAATATTATCTTCAACTAGTTATTTGTCAATTATATATTTGATAATTTTAAAGAGACGTAACCATATGAGCATAGTACCATATTGTACTATGATAATACTGAAGTTGTTTATTTTTACTTTTATCTTCTTCCATTTCTTTTACTTTGAATTTAAGATCTCAGTAAAATTGTAAAAATTATGTACGTCATACAGTAAAAAATTAAACAAAAAATATAAAGAGTAAAAACAAAACAAAAAACATTATAGAAATATCATATTTAAACTAAATATTTTTAACCATTAAAAAATTACAGTTAAAAACACAAACAAGAGATAAATAGTATAATTAGAAATAAAAACGAGTTAAATTAAAATGATTTTTTTTTTTCAGTTTGACAAGAAGTATTATGAGGTGTAATTGGACGATTAAGCTTGTCTAAACGTTGATATCCGGCAGAGTGGCCGGGTTTTCGTGCTTTTGGGTTGCTGTGTGCTTGCGTGAAATCAATAGAGTACGTTACGCGGGAGGCTGGCAGGCAAGCAAGCAAGCGAGCAAGCACAGCGAGAGAGAGAAGAGAAAGAGAGAGGAAGGCGCGGCCTCACGCCTTTTGACCGCACGCCCCAGCTAACATTGGAGAACAGTACAACGCTTAATATACACCACCCTACACGTCGTCTTATATATCTAGTGGTACAGAGCAACAAAAAAAAATTGCAAATACTTTGCAAATACTTAACACAACCATGATAATATATGAAATTTTAAGTTTTAAGAACAAAAAAAAAAAAAAAAAAAAAAAAAAAGGAATTTCGTGACTGTAGATCTTGAATGTGGTTTTTGTTTTTAATTTCTTTAATTTGCGATGTTTCCTTGTCAATAAATAGCAAGAATGTAGCGTAGATGTTAATATTGATATGATGACTGTTTACATATTTGCTTTATAATTAACATAAATTCACGTTGTTTTCTTTTATGTCTATTGACGTATGACGTAAAATTTATGAATGATGTAAACAAATGAACATGTGAGAGAGAGAGAGAGAGAGAGAGAGAGAGAGAGAGAGAGAGAGAGAGAGAGAGAGAGAGAGAGAGAGAGAGAGAGAGAGAAGCTGATCTGAGAGGAACTATTTGTTTACATTGTTTATGTGCTTAAGATATAACGTTAACATTCCATAGCAGCTTAATAATTAATATACATATTGTATTTAGCAAGTGATATTGAGGTATGTGGAGAGAGAGAGAAAGAGAGAGAGAGAGAGAGAGATATCATCATTTATCACTTTTGTGATCATTTTTATTTTGAACGAAAGAGATTTTTTTTCTTCTACATTTTCAATAGTATATCCCTCATCTGTTGTTAAATGATATATAAAGGATTGATCTAATCTGAACAAAAATTGCTCCAATATATGAAACAGACTGTCTTTATATATATATATATATATATATATATATATATATATATATATATATATATATATATATATATATATATATAAGTGTCTAGTATAACCACTCCATGTACTGTACTATACACCCGGCATTTCTCACCTCTTAAGAGCACCCTTGCCAAGTATTTTAAAACTCCTTGCTCGACCGCCTTGCTTATATTGTTCCAAGCCTTTCTTTCTTTTTTTTTTTTTTTCTTTTTTTTTTTACAGTAATTTTTCTATCGTACTAAAAACTTAAAAAGCAGCTGCGTGTTACATGAAACCAAAAGCAAATTTTACTCTCTTATTGTTCTAATAAGAACATTGTAATATGTATTACAGTTGTGTAATACACTACTAACACTTATGTGCTACCAATTTAAAATAATTAATTGGAACAATAGTTATAAAAAAAAATGTATATATCCACATTTTAAAATCACTTACTTGTTATAGGAAAAGTAATTTTTGTAATTAATTTTAATACAATTTTATACTTTTCTCATATTATTTTTATTTTGCTTCGTTAAATGTATTTTTAAATATAACTTCATAAGAAATAACCACGTTTACACGTTATATACTATAACAAATCTTTTAAATAATTATGTAACGTCAATCTTTGGCATTATTATTGTATTCTATTCTACGTATGTTATCAGATGGTGTTCCATATTAATCTAATTAGTTTTTATTTAAATAAAGAGGAACATATTATAGTAAATCTACAAATTCAAAAAAGATAGAAACTAAATACACTTATATGTAAAATTTTATATTGCAGTTATTGGCTAAAAAATTACTTGCGAGCATGAAATTATATTTTAATAAAAAATTGCTTTGTGTTGAATGTTTAAAGTCAATAAAAATTTACATAACTGAAAACAACACAAATAATGCACTGGAAAAGTTAACATGTGTGTATATATGGCGAATTCATTGTAAAACAGGGATCCATATTTTACGTACAGTTTAAACTTTTTAAAAATTAAAGATGTACAATTAAAGTTAATTTTCATAAGAATATCCAAGAAAAATAAATAGAAAAACAACTTTGTTTCTGAACAAAATTTATCTTATATGAACTGTAATATTGGAATTAAGTTCATAAATTATTTCGCAATTAAAAATAACATAAAAAGTACACTTCCATCCCTATCACAACAATAAAACCAATTCAGCGTAATAGACTTTTTATTTTAACAAATATGTTCAAGAGTTTAAATCGAATAAATTTAAGCCATTCCAAAAATTTGCCTTAAATTTTTGATGAGGATGTTACGCTGGATATTGAAATTTTTTACATTTACTAGACGGAAGTGGTACATGTAGAGTATGCACAAACATTTCAAGTATATTGAAACCGTTGAACCATATTTTTTACAACACTTGAATAAGATTCAAAAGAAAATATATTAAAATATTTTAAATATTGATCTATAAAAAATTGAATTATCATCGCTACTGCCAAATAACTATTTCTTTTACGTAAGAAATTTTTTCATTTTAAAATACGTGAATTTATTGCTTCTGATAGCTTGATTTATTTTCACATAGCTCTCTCTCTCTCTCTCTCTCTCTCTCTCTCTCTCTCTCTCTCTCTCTCTCTCTCTCTCTCACTCACTCTCTCTCTTTTTAACTTTGAAATGTTTTTATACTCTTTGTAAATTTATTTGAAAAATATTTAAAAGAAGTGCGAATAACAAACAAAGAGAATTCTAGCATAAATATTCAGTTATATACGATAAATCAGTATTCTATCAGTTCAATGTTTTATTTTTAAATTTATACAGTATATAATATGAATGAGCAAAGAAATACGTTTTTTTATAATTAAATTGCAATTCTTTAATATATCATACGGATCTAATATAATATTTAATTTTATACAACAATAATATTTATTTTGCATCAATTATCTACATTCAGCTATATATACATACATTATCTAAGTTAGATGTGATCTTTAATGTCATAAATCACATTTTTACTTTACCTGTCACTTAATATTTAGTTTTTTGAAAGGTGACAACTTTTAAACTTATTTGTACATTACATATATCATCAATCTTCAGTTATTTTAAAATTGAACATAATCATTTTCAGCACATAAATGCAAGCTGAATAATTTAGCAGTGGGACAAAATCTACTTATGTTTAACAAAAGGCAATAAAATTGATATTTATATCATATTTTGGTGGAAACAAAATAAAATATAAATACAGCAGAATAAAAAAAAATGATTAAAATTGTTTTTGAATTTTTAAATATTTTATGTGTATTTTATAGATTTGTAAATTCGAAATACAGTACGTTTTGCCGCAATATTTTGATACCATGGCATTAATTTGGTAGAAATGAGAAAAAAAACTCATGGCAAGTTACAAAAAAAAAAAAAAAAAAAAAAAAAAAAAAAATATCAGTGATGTGCGACTTTTTTTTTATTCGCTTACAAATGGCTGAAAAAAATACCTGCTGATATTGATAGTAATTTTTTATAATTAAAGTTTATTTAAAAAATCCTATTTGAAACTATAGTTTGTAGCTGTATACTTATACTTATTATTCAGTTTACTTTCAACTTGCTGAGATTGATAAAAAAAGAAAACATAGGTATTCCATTTACATGCAAATTAAATGTCTTTTTATTTAAATTTAGATTACATTTTAAAAGACACGCAAAAGAAACTTTGTCACTACTTCAAAATAACGGAAATCTTCTACTATCTTTCAATAATGACTGTCTCAAATAATGACTATAAAAACACGATCACTATTCAATATCATTATTTAGTTATCAAATAATGACAAGTATAATTTTCTTTGTAAATTAAATCATTTATGATTTATTATATAAACTGTATTATTTTAATTTAAAATTCATTAATATACAACAGACAAATAAAATTTCAATTTAAAATAGTAATTTAATATATAATATAATTTTATTTCAACAAAATTTGAAATTTATATTATTTATAAATTGAATTGTATAATGTATAATAATAATTCTGTCCATAGGAAGCAATTATTTTAATAAAATATCTATACATGTTTTAAATTATATTATCATATTATTTTGATATAATAGTTATTTATTTTTAGTTATAATATTAAATAATATTAACTATATATGATTACTTTGCATACAGATTAGAATATAGTCAGGGCAACTGTACTTCACATTATCGCCCACAGACATCGCCCATTTTAAATGGCACTTCTTGGTTAAATAGTCGTTTACTTAATAATAATCGAATATCCATGAAATATGTTCATATGTGTTATGAATATATTTCATGGATGAAGTTCTTTCCATACTGACTTTCTGTATGGTTCAGCGATAGATCGTAACGGCACCATTTAACTGTTACGTAATTAAGAGTCCACTTATTTATTATATAATTAATTAATAATAATAACTCCCCAAATATAGCTTGAATTATTTAAAAAAAATCTGAACATTTTGTTTTGTTTTTAGCACAAAATAATCAGTGTTTAAATTGCGTTGCGACATCATAGCAGGAAATTTTATAGCTCAATATTATTTTTTAATGAAATATAAAATCTTAAAAAAAAAAAGGTTTATGATTTTATGAAGCATACTCAAAATTTAAAACAGTCAAAAGTAAAATATACTTTCAATATTTTATATTTAGAAACAAAGAAAATATACAAATATGTTGTAACATTTTTCTATTCTATAGCAATTGATCAAACAAGAACAATAATATAATTTTAGCTATCTTCCAAATATAACTTTTTTTATAAAAAAAAAAACAATTTATTAGGCAATATTCAAATGACTTTATATAGCATTTTTATATTATTAATAATAGTAAAAACGTATGAAAGTAAATTTACATACAATTAAAAAAAACTTGATGTAGAACAGGTAGCACTATAGGTAAAATATATAGTAAAGTTGTAGTATAGTATTATAGTTTTGTGAAACATAAAGTGTCATCATAAAAAATGTAAAAACTTTTCTCTACATTGCAAGCTTCACCTTTTTTCTCTCTCTCTCTCTCTCTTTCTCTCTCTCTCTCTCTCTCTCTCTCTCTCTCTCTCTCTCTCTCTCTCTATTCTATTTGAGTTAATTATTTACACGATTTTAAGTCTAGCTAGTCTACTTTTAAGTTACACTGTGGACTAGAAATCATCCCTATGACGTCACTCTTATTTAATTTACTTTTGGGATATTTTATTTATTACTTTCCAACAGTTTTCTGTTCTTTCTATTTTTTTTTTTTAAACTCGTACTGTCATTTATTTGTAGACAAACTGTCACAGTAAAATTGTTTTGTAGTTTTTGTAAATATTTAATACAATAGTTGTACTGCAGTAGAAGTTTTATTGATAAAAAAATATAGTATCCTGATGTATAGGCCACCCGGAGGACCAAACTTTACATCTTCTTCTTGGTTTAGCGTAGAGTTTTTAATAAATTATTACAATCATCTGATCAAAAGTTTTAAATATTAGAAAAACATGATGAAATTTTAAAGATCCAAATATATACAACACTTGTTTTATTATAATTTATTTAATTGTAATGAAAGAAAAACTTCTTTTAAATTTTGAAAATACGGAATAAATAATTCTCAACACAGACTTAAAAATGTAAAGAGATGTGAAATAAATTATTTAAATAAGTAAATGTACTATCAAAGCAACTTTAAGACATTATATTACTTTTTTTTAAATAATTTTTTTTATTCTTTTTAGTGTATTTAATCAGAACAAGCTTATATAATCCTTATTTAATAACGTTAGTCAATAGTAAAAGCCTTAAAAATTTATATATAAAAAAAAAGCTGTCAATAAATTTTTTTGACCTTAATATGAGTATTAAAAAATTAATAAGATGTTTATTTTTTATCTTTTATTTTTACATCAAGATATATTATATCGTATAACAATTTTATGAGCATTACTATTTTATTGAAATCGTAACATTTTTAGGATTGTACTCATCAATATTTTATAATCTAAATTAATAGCAAATTAGTCTTAAAATTGAAAACATCTTAAAACATCTTATAGATAAATTATGTTATAATTATCTCTAGTCTTATATTTAATAGATCTTAAACTTTTTTTTTTATTACTCAAGAAGTTGTGAAATTTTAATATTAAAAAAATGATCTTTAGATTTCGTCATAATTGTTTATGCGATACATTAGTGATATTTTTGTAGTATAAAAGAATAGTAACACTTTTTGTATATGTTAGGAAAAACTAGTATTATTAATAAAAAAATATATATAACATGAAGCCAAGGAAAATCCGTATACGTAGTGTAATTTACATGCATGTCACTTAAAAAATTATTTAAAATTATATTTAAAAAAAGCCATAAAAGCACTCACGAAAACATAGCAATTAGTGACTTTTTTGTTACTTTATTTTTAACAAGAAATATTTACAGTGTTATAAATTATAAATATAACGCGTTTGATATATCATTCTCTCGAAACATAAAATAAACTTGATAAGGCCTGTAATAACATATTGATATATTTTTTAAATATTTAATTGGTTTTCCTATATGCCATATTTGATGTACGCAAGATTGTGATAATATTTTTACCATTTAAATTCAGCGCATTTTTTTTTCTCATAAGAATAACCGTGCAAATGTAGTGCAAGTTTTTGAATGGTAAATATATTATCACAATCATGAGTACACTTTGTAATAAATCTTTTATTCTATTGCTATATATTATTATTATTATTACACAAAAATAATATGTAATTATATAGAACATAATGTTAATTAAAGTCATCTTTATTATAAGTATAAATGTATTAATAGTATTTGCTCTAAAGTAATAAAGTAAATTTTGTTATTATAACATCTATGAACAACAAGGCTTAAACAGCATTAAAGATAGAAAAAAATTGTAGTAAATAATAGGATTGTTCGGGGAAAAAATGCGTAATCTTATTTGAAAAGCATTAGTTGATCGTCGTTTTTTTTTCGAAGCACATAAAACAGTGTTTACGGACAAACTTTATTAATGATACGTATTTTCAAATCCTCTATTAATTATTAAAATAAAATGTAAACAGTTTGTAACATACTTTAAAATAAAAAGTGTTGTTCATATTCATATTTGTTAGTAATATAAAATTCATACTAAAAGAAAAAAAAAAAAAAAAAAAAGAAAATCATACTTTATCTTTGAAGTAAAATCATTAAGATAAAAATGCATTTTTTTCTACAATATTTTTTACAGTCTTTTATATTGCTTTAAGGGATTAATTTTTTGTATCTAGTTATAACAAGAAAAAGATTTATATCCCTACATTTTAGATTAAATTCTTTCATTTCTTTATGTACGTGATTTGCAGTGCAAACAAAAAAATTTAGATTGCTTTTTTATAACTCGTGAAAAAAAAATACATCGATTTCTTTCAATCATCTCAAGTCAACAAACCCTTCCTCTTATTTCCTACAATTGCTCCCCTGACTAAATCCAAACTGCACAAAAATTATGCGAAAGGAAAAAAAAAAAAAAAAAAAAAGCTATGAAATTTTATGATCATAAAAATAATAGAAAGTTTAATATTTTTTGGCGAAAGTTTTCAAGAAGATTTTATTTATCGGAAATTGCAGCGGAGAGGTCAACAAGTTAAGGATGGGAGAAGTGGGACTAATATTAATATATTGATTTTTTTTAATATATTTTGGTTTCCCTATTTTCAAACTTCAACAGTATTTTAACATATTTTATGTATACGCACACATATCTGTATTTATATGTATGTATATATTCTTTATTATTGATAATTATATGTATAATTATATAAAAACTTAGAAAGTCATAAAAATTATGTGTTTTTTTAATTAGCTACAGTATTAGAAATATTGAATGTTATATACTGTATGTTATTGCCTCACATTTCTTAAAAATAAAAATCTCAAAACATGATTTAAAACTATTAAAAGATACTCAATAATCCATGTATATTATTGGATCATTTTAAAGGCATAGACAACATGAAAACATTAGCATTTACATCACAAAACACTTGATGGGACTTACATAAATAATATTAATTGGTCTCAAAACCCAACTGTAGCTCCGTAGCAGTGATCAGAAAATTTCGATTTATGCAACCCGCACAACATTTTCATACTAGTTTTTGCCTGTTTCTGACGTCATAAATAGAAATATTCACGCAAATTTCATACTTTACAGTTTTTTCACGCTCTCTTGTGAGGCCACATTTACATTTTGGTAAAAATTATCATCAGTTTTGTAGATCCCATTTTGTGTTTAATGATTAAAAAGAACGTGTTGTTTCATGTTTTCTATGCCTTTAATGGTGATCAACTGATCATCGTTTACTTCTAAGATTATTTTCGGTAATATCGGCATAGTGAATTATGTTGCGGCGAAAAAAACTTACAAATAGTGCGAACTCTTTAATTCACAAATCTCATTTATTTTATGTCCCAAGATTACAAATGATGAATAACATTTACAACTATCTATTCAGTTGTATTTTACTTTATACGATATATTTTAATAAAACTAATTTAGTACTTAAGAAACTAAATCGATACTTAATTAGAAATTGTAAAATATCACACTAAAATTTATGAATTAAATAATATAAGAGCAGGTAATAAACAAATTATGTTTTAGTTTATATAATTTTCTATACCATAGGGATAATTGAGCTGTGGACAACATTGAAAAGTTAAATACAAAAATATCAAAACCACAACAATTTAGAGTACAAAATACCTAAAATTAAACCACTTTAATAGTTTATTAAGTATTATAAATCTTAAATTAAAGCTTATATAATAATTGTAAAGTTATTTTGTTTAAATCTCTTGGGAGAAAATTTTCACACTCATAATGTTTTTGGTCACGTTCGTACATTAGTACATTTACACGTTAAAGAAAATGTGGGGGGTTATTTTTATCTCATTAATTTTTATTGTAAATTAAACTTTTTATATATACGTTTTCTTTTCATCATACTATGATTATCATGCATTTTCTTTAACTTCCATCCTAATTTCCTTTGTTAAACCAGAAGAAAAAAGGCGGGTTTTAATTTACTAGATTTTGAAATACTTTAATATAATATCTTTTTTATAGTATTGATCATGCAAAGTGGAAAAAATAGAGCGTGCTAAAAGCAGTGGAATCTTTTCTTACAATATTCAAGTCTAATCTCTCTCTCTCTCTCTCTCTCTCTCTCTCTCTCTCTCTCTCTCTCTCTCTCTCTCTCTCTCTCTCTCTCTCTCTCTCTCTCTCTCTCTCTCTCTCTACTCCTTCAAGTATATAAGCACACTTTCTCTCTCTATCTCTGCCTATTTTGTGTTGCCTGCACTACTTATGGCTAAAAAAAATGAAGCGAACCATCCATTATTGAACCCATATTATATAATATTTCAAAATGTAACCAATTTAAGAGAAAAAAGTCTAATGCTCTTTTTTTATGAAAATCATAAATTTTTAGTTAGAATCACGATCAAATATTTCACATTTTATAAGCAAGATTTAGTATAGCATTAGATCCCCTAGGATTGGAATCCAAAATGTAGAAAACTGTAACTCTCGGAAGTATTGACGCGTATTTGAAGTGTGTACCAGGAAACACATATTACACCAATTGGGTATTGTGTTCATCCTAGCCCATCACCCATATATAGGAAATGCATCCTTATACAGTAGCATATGATTCGTGAAACTTTCAAGCAAATTTACTTAAGTGTTAATTGATTAAAATTATTGTCAGACCGGCCCTAACAACTACAATATGTATGTATAAGATGTCCAAGCAGAAACACTCGAGGGCATTTTTTTTTCTTGCTTTCAATTCTTTCCTTTAAAATACGATATACTGAAAATGAGATTGTCTTTTCAACATATAAAAATAGAAACATAGAATTTGTTGTAGATTTTGTAGAGCTTCTAGTATACACACATATAGCCCTGGGAGGCATGCGTTTATATCGGAGCTAAATATCGTACGTAAGTCACAAATTGTTGTATTATGTTATTTAACAAAATTGATTAGATTTTTTAATTTTATATAGATATAATAATTTTTGTCCATAGAATTCAAAATAAAATACTTATTTAGATACGCATCAGAAATATAATTGTTACTTCAAAACAATATAAAATCACCAATTAGAGAGAGAGAGAGAGAGAGAGAGAGAGAGAGAGAGAGAGAGAATTTAGTCACATAGTATTAATAACCAGTGCGTCAGTAAATAAATGTTATATTTAAAGTATTAGACCAGAGAAAAACATAAGCATTTATATCACAAAACACTTCATGGGACTTACATTTATAAATAACTTTAGTTTGTCTCAAAACCCAACTGTAGCTCCGTAGCAGGGATCAGAAATTTCGATTTATGCAACCCACACAACATTTTCATAATAATTTTTGCATGTTTCTGACGTTATAAACATGAATAGTAACACAAATTGCATATTTTACAGTATTTTCATGTTCTCTCGTGGAGCTACATTAACATTCTGGTAAAAATTGTCATCAGTTTTGAAGATCCCATTTCATGTTTATTCATTAAAAATAATATGTTGTTTTATGTGGTCTATGCCTTTAAATATTTTTTAACCAATAGTAAGTTACTCATTAACTCGTTTTATAAAGTCAGCTCCGACTTTTGGATCAAACTTTTTCGATCATATTGGATCTAACTAATCAAAAGTCTATATTACGATTGCTTGATATTATTTTTACTTTTTTTTTATATACTTGTGCTCATTTGCCATATGACAGAAAATACTTGACTTTGCTCACTATAATGAAGACTTGTCAGATCTGTAACAAGTTAATAGGATCAAACTTTGATTTCGTATTAGTTTTTTACATGTATTATTTTTCTCAGTAGAAAAACAGCAAAATATAGTACAACTTTTTAAATGGTAAAAATATATTATTCAACCGTGTACTATACGCCCATTCTACACATTGAAGTTAAAAGAAATGTGTTTAAAAAAGTTTATCTTTACATTTTATGAAAGACTGCTATATAGTTTTTTTTATTTATTTTTCTTTCAAAAGAAATCAATTAAAATAATTAAAATAAATTAGAGTGTATTTCTTTATTCAAACAAATGTTTTTAAGATATATTTAAGCTTAGAAAATCAAATAATAGAATAATAAAAATGTAAGCTTTTTGTTGAAGCTAAAAAATAAAAAGTACGAATGAGGAAGACTAAAAAGTTTTAGGAGGTAATTTTATTTCATATTCTAAAAGAAGACATTGTCCTGAATCGATAAATATGTGAATTTGTAATTTTTGATTTATTAAAGGAATAGACCAGAGAAAAACATAAGCATTTATATCACAAAACAATTGTTGGAAATGTTGGAATTTACATAAATAACATTAGTTTGTCTCAAAACCCAACAGTAGCCCCGAAAAGTTCAATTTATGCAACCCGCACAACATTTTCATACTAATTTTTGCATGTTTCTGACGTCATAAATATGAATTTTCACGCAAATTACATACTTTACAGTTTTTTCACGCTCTCTCGTGGGGCTACATCAGGGTTTCTCAACCGGTGCTCCGCGGAGCACTGGTGCTCCGCGAGATGGTTTCAGGTGCTCCCCAGAATTTAGGAAGAAGTAAAAAAAAAAAAAAAAGAAGAAGAAGAAAATAAAGAAAGAAAAAAAATAAGAAAAAATAAAATATGTTCATAATTTTTAAACAATACAGTACAAAACGTAACAATTTTCATGAATATTGTGTTTCTGAATAATACCTGTTATGTATTATTAACAATTTATTTAATTTTGGTTACGTCATTTTAGATTTTGAAAATTATAAAGGTCCCTATTTTAAACTTTCAGTAAATACTGAAGGTTGAAACTAAGGCCATAAATATTGTTTTTTTCTAGGCAGCCTTAATTTTTCCAAAATATAAATTCAAGTTAATTTTTCAATTTTTTGACAGAATCATTTTGATTTTTTTTAACAGGAGACAGTATTTGTGACAGTTCTATTACTAGATTACTACCAAATATTTTCAAAAAAATATTATTTCTCAAAATAACATTTTTAATCGTAAAATAAAATAGTTCAGAAATGTTGAAAATCACGCTTTTAAAAACAAGTTATTTTATTAATTTTTCAATTAACCACACAATTTCTGCTCTGAAGTTACAAATTTATTACTTAATTTTTTCCTTGATTCCATTATATTTGTAAAATTTAAAGCTCTAATTTTAGCTATAGTTTTTAATGGGGTGAATGTTAATCTTCTTGAAAATCTTCACTTAAATTGCCTAAAAAACGGTCACGTGGTTGGAAAAAAAATCGCGCCTGCGGCGGGCTTTTTGAGGGGGCTACGCCCCCCAAACCCCCCAGTGCTCCGTGAGCACTCCTTACTCCTAAAAGTGCTCCGCAGCTCAAAAAGGTTGAGAAACCCTGGGCTACATTAACATTCTGGTAAGAATTGTCATCAGTTTTGAAGATCCTATTTCGTGTTTATTCATTAAAAAGCACATGTTGTTTTATGTGGTTTATGGCTTTAAGCATTTTCAATTAATTTTTGAAAGTCACAAAATGACGTCACAGGAGTCAACTTTTTCCTAAACCTACATGCATAAGTTGACGTCCATTGTGTCATAATTCAATTTTTAAAAAGTATTAAAAATTACTAAACTAAAAAATTAAAAATTTGCATATCAATCAATTCAAGACAATGTCCTCTTTTAGAATATGAAATAAAATTACCCTCTATTTATTTATTATTATTATTATTATTTGTCTTCTACGTTGTTTCCTTTTCTACTATTACCATATTTCTCAATATAGTCGATAAAAGTGACATAAAATAACAATATTAAAATCAAAATAATCACGTTAATAATAATTCTAAACAATTTCCTCTCTCTGTGTTATATTATTTAATATGCAATACATGAGTTAGCAACAGTACAATATTTCATCTATACAACAATAATATACGACGATCATAAGAAATAAATGTTATTGAAAAACCAATCACGTTCACATGTTTGGTTTTGCATTAAGTATAATAATGCTTGTATTGGTTAGGTGAGTAACCACAATGTATATTACTGTTATACATATAAAAAATTTAATGTAATTATTGTGTTCATATTTTAAGTGACCAAATAATACCATCAGAAAAATGTATTTCTCACCAGTTGACCACAATAGCTGTAATAATTTTTAATAAGATTACATTGATTTTTGTTATTCTTATTATATTTTATTAAATATTATATATTTATCATTTTTTTTTTCATAATGATGAGAGTATTTTTTTAAAAAAATTAAAATATATAAAGATATATGTTGATTTAGCTAACGATTTGGTTTAACTTTTTCAAACAAAATTAATTCATTTTCAAATCGTCCTAATACAATAAATTCAAGCAAAAAAAAAAAAAAAAAAAAAAAAAATCACATCAGTTTTATTACCTGTAAAAGTCTAACGTTAGGTTAATGATATACTTCAAATTATGATACAATAACAAAATACAATTTTTGTATTCTATTTTTTAGCCCATGCTGCATTTATGTTATTAATAATAACATTATTTATTAAAAATAAATTATTATTTACTTACAAAATCTTTTTTTTTTTTTTTTTTTTTTTGCATTCTATTTATATAAATTTATATATAAAAATCAGAATTTTCTTCGATTTTTTTTGTATAAAATCGACTATTTATCGACTATTTGCACCAAAAATCATCGACTATATAGTCGACTATTTTGTTAAAATGATCTACTATTTTTGCGCTCTCTAGTTATTAATGTTATTATATTATACACAGTATACCGGGCAAGTGAACCAAATCAGTTCCATTTTTATTATATTTTTTTGTAATTTAAACACAATATATTACAAAATCCTACCAAGGCAAAGGCAATAAATCAGCCGGGATTATTCTATGGTCCATGTTCAGAAATCTGTGGGGCCAACCATAGTATACCTATTGTCATTGAAAGCGTGTAATGTAATAAAGTATAAATGTTGCTATTTTTGAATATTGCATAAATTATTATGTTATACAATAAGTAATACACCATAAATGTATCACATAAACATAGAGGAGCCATTTTTTATACAATATTTTATTTACAATACATTGATACAAAACACATTGACTACAATAATAGCACATGCAATTTTCTGAAATTATTATTAAATATTGCTGATGTAGTTATCAATAAACGTTGCTATGAATTCAGACTAGAATATGACGCATTTATTTTTTGCCCATGTAAAATTAGAAATAATAACGACTTTTGTATTAAAGTTTTATAATAAAAAAAGTGACACCTAATGACTACGCAATACCAAATGAAGAATTAAAATTTAAAAAATATAAAAACAAGTTTAAAAATTTACTATTATAATAAAATGAGCAAATCACTATACAGTTAGCTTTATTTCGTAATGTAATATACGTATATATATATATATTTTTATACAATATGTCGTTTAAGTTAAATAATCCGTATAAAAGCGATTATATATATAAAAAACAATAATAAAAAATATAAACGTGATATCAATATATGATACCAATACTATATACATTATTGATAAATTGAATATGATAGCGCTGATATGCAAGACAAAAATTAATAACAAAGATTAAAAAAAAAAAATGGAACATACGTACATTTAAAATATTATATATATATATATATATATATATATATATATATATATATATATATATATATATATATTATATATAATATATATATAATATATATATTGTATATGCAAAAAATAATAAATAAATATTGGAGCTGTATTTTATTTTTCATAATATAGATTAACATGGCTTAGACCACGCGACCTACTTTTGGCACCAGTCCATTCAATCATTTTTTCTTTCTTTTTCCTCCTGTCATTTTAAAAACTGATGCTCAACTTTTTTTCTTTTCTTTTTTTTTTTACTTTATATATATCCTAAGAAATTTTCTTTACTTTCTGATGTGATACAATTTAAGAGATGACCTATATTTTTGGTTATAATTTCTATAAAATAATCCAACTGTAAGTTGTTTTATATTATACCAAAATATATCATATATTTATATTATAATATTGATTCTAAATTTTTTTTTTGCAATTTTTCTCATTCATTCTGTATGTGATAAAAATATATCATAACATAACTGATTAACAGATAAAGGGGGGGGGGTGAAGTTTATTTCCTACAAAAGTTTTCCCTGACTTTGCCGAAATGAAATGAATAACTTGCAATTTTAGATTTGCATTTCAGTCTATAGTTGTGCAAGTTTTTGATTTACCTGACTTTGTATATTATACTATAGGCAAAAAATAGTATTAATCATGAAATTTTATTTAGCATGTACGCGTGATACATATTTATGCTCAAAGTTACAATCAGCTATCTAAGAAAATAAAAGTGTGTTTTTATCAGTGATGAAAATCCAAAATTCAAACACTTTTGGCGTGTTAACATGCATTTTTTTTAAATCATTATTATTATTAATTTTTAACTTTTTGCCAAATAATTTTCAACGTAATATATAACTTCAAACATTTCCTTTGCCTCATAGTCGACTCAATATAATATACTTTTGATTTAAAAATCATTTAAACAAATAATAAAAAATAAAACTTTTAGAAGAAATTTGGATTGGAGGAAAGTTATGTTATATAAAATAAGTCTTATAAAAATATCTCTAGTTTATCGAAAAAAAATAATAACACAGACGATTTATTATTATTTAATAAAAATATAGTATAGCGTCGTAGATTTTTATTATTTTATTTTATTATTAAAAACTTTTTTTTCCGTCATATTTTTTTATTAACAATTTTACTATTTTAAATCTAATTTTGGAAAGTGATATTTTGTACATCCTATTGACTTATGATATGATAAACATATTATAAGTATTGCTAGGCGATTTTTACCGTTTCTCGTCGTAGTTTTGAAACACAACTGAACATACTCCTAAAAAAAATTAATCATAAAAAATACTTAAATTAATAAAAAATCGCGCTTCATCTGAAAATATGATATTTGTTATCTTACGACGTAATTATCTTGCTAAATAGGTCATGATATATAAGAACGTCTTATTAGTCTAACACGTAACCTTACTTGTAAAAATAGTCACTATGTATCTCAAGACCTACAAAATTGTGTTCTTACCTAACAAAGGAGTTCTTACTACAAAAAGGTATTATGTAACTTAAACTGACAATCATAAAAGAATTAATTTTACAAATACTATTTTTATCAATAATAAAATAAAATTTTGTATGTGTACACGTGCTACTAAGTATTTATAAAATTAACGCGTAATAACGAAAAAGACTAACAAACATATTTAGGGGGTAAATTTATTTCATATTCTAAAAGAGTACGATTATCTTTAATCAATGGATATGCAAATTTCTAATTTTTGAGTTCATCAAGTATTTTTATTTAAAATTTGAAAATCGAAAAATGACATCACGGGTGGCAACTTATGCATGCATAATAAGAAGTTGACACCCGTGACGTCATTTCGTGACTTTAAAAAATTAACTTAATTTACTTGATGAACTCAAAAATTCCAAATTTGCAGTTACATCGATTTAAGACAATGTCTTTTTTTTTTTTGAAAATGAAATAAAATAACCCCCTAATAGTTTTTGCCCTTCCTCATTAGTTTCATTGCCATTGTATCAGTACATTAATTTTGATGACACGTATATATATATATATATATATATATATATATATATATATATATATATATATATATATATATATATATATATATATATATAATGTATTTTATTTAATTGATTTTGTATTAGTATTGCAATATATGATATAAATTACATAATACGTATACACATAAAATAAAACATTAAATTAATCTGTAATTGCAATATTCAATTATATGCGATAAAAGAAAACAATGCGTAAAATAATAAATAAAAGGAAATTGAAGTTCCTGTGACCGGAACCATTATTATTATTGTGTTTAGATTTTCATCTCTTTCTTTAAATAAAAACAATTGTTATCATATAATTAAGTATAAGTAATATTTTTAATGTAATTTACGAAAAGAAGTAGATAATTTATAAAAATGTGTATCTTTATTATATTTTTAAATACTTACGTATTATTTATATAATTTTTTATCCTTCTTTTAAAATAGAATATATTATTAATATTTAAAATAAATAAAATATACAACAAAAATAAATAAGAATGAAATTAGATTATATATAAATATTAAACACAAACAAAACAAACACAGATATCTCTTTGTCTCATTATTAAATTGAAGAGGGGGAAAAAAGGGCATCAAAGATGGATATAAAGCTATTTTTATATTCTAACTTGATTCATATACAATGGAATCAGAGTTATGAAGTGAAGAACGACGTATATATTAAGTCTCTGCTCGTTCAAATAACACTTCAGTTATTTAAACATTATATTTGTTGATAATTTTTTATAAAAAAAATACTTTACGGAAGCAATTTTTTCTTTCAAGTTATTGAGAATTTTAATAATTTAGTGAAGTTGATGAAATATTTTAATTTAAAATATTTCATTAAGTTCTCTTAATTATCATAAGTTTTATCTGTATATTTGTAATCAATCATGTCAAATTTTAGATGTTATTTATTATTTATATATTTTGACAGGTAAAAATATAAATTATTTAAATCATTTAAATTGAATTATTCTTTAACATAGCTTTACAGACGTTGTTATTATAATATTTTCATTTATTTTATTATTATTGCATCGATTTTCATATATGTAAATTAACACACTTTTTGGTTAGATGAGCTACATATTTTAGTTTTTCTTTCTTTGTTAATTTAATAAATAGCAAAAGACAATTTCATTAAAATAAAAAAAGGTGTTGAATTTTTACATCCTAATTTTGTTAGACAGATATGAGTTTTTTTTCCTTAAGAAATTCTTATCAACTGTACTTGTTTCTAGTCTTAGTAGCATATTTATCACAAGGTAATGTTGATTATAGCAGGTATCCTGCAAATATAGGCAAATATTTGAGCTTGCACGCTCAGCAGGCTGCATAACTTTCAGTCACGGAAGCAGAAAAAGAAATAAAGAAAATGAAGATAAATTTCTATAATGAGTTTTTCAGCTTCTATAAATCAGCCTTTATATATATAAAAGTGTGAACACTTTTGGTGATGATAACACGTTTCATCAACCTTAGAAAGTTAGACATACTATTTTATTTTTAGTTTGTACAAAAAAAAAAAAAAAAAAAAAAAAAAAAAAAAAAAAAAAAAAGTTTGTTAATTTTTAACAAACAATTTAAAATTAAAATTTCATAAAAACAGAACGCTTTTATTGTTAATTTTATGTATTTATAACATTTTAATGTATTTTTCTTATACTTATTCCTATTTTCTTTTAGTAATTAAGAAAACCAAATTTTATTATTATATATTATAGTGAAAGTTTTAATTTAAAAATTTCAAACTGTACTTGTAAACATATGTCACAATAAAAAAGTGATTCATTGTGTTAAAAAAAAAATAATAAAAGCAGAAGAAGAATTCTTATATTTTTTTAAGACAAAAAAAAAAAAAAAAAAAAAAAGACTACTTGTAAATAATTCTAAAACTAAAAAGAAAAAAATATTTTTTATTATCTTTGCTAGAAAAACTTGTTCTTTATGTTTCTACTTTCTTCTTCTTTTTGTTACATAAAATACTGTCATGAATATTCATATTTATAAGAGTCATTGTTACAAAACATACATATAAAAAAAAAAGATATATATTTTTTTTTTACCTGTCGTGTATTTTTGTGTAATCAAAATTATTCTTCTTATCTCCAAGACGAAGTAAAAAGCAACAATTGTTCACAAGAAATATGAAAATCACAAAAAATATTACATATTATTATATCAACACATTTAATATTATAAATATTATCAATCATATCCTATTTTAATTACAATAATTTTTTTGTAAACTATATAATATAGTTAATAATAATAATATATTATTTTAATTAATATATTATTTAAATAATTGTTTATAGTTTATTATAACTATAATTAATACACTTTTAGTTATATTTCATCGTTTTGAATAGATAATGATAGGACATAAAATGTTCATCTTTACGCACTTAAAGTTATATCTCAACTGTTTTGTTCACTCTTACAACGATCACTGAATCCAAAAGCTCTATCAGCTTACTGACGATTCTGTATTCCTATACTAACCTCCTACTCAACTTTAACTTAAAAACATTTTGAACAACTAACATGACATCTAGTGTAATTTTAAAATACTAAAAAATAAAAATTTAACCCCCTTAATAATATATCAATAAAAGATATAAGAATTTAAAAGTTAATATTTTATTTAATAAATAAATAAAATTCTATTTTAATATTAAATATTTTGTTAATAAATTGGAATTGAAAAAAAAGAAGAAAACAAAATAATTTTATACGTGGTTATGGGATATGTATGTATGTATGTTAGTACGACCCTGAATCGTAAAATCAATAAGTGGCGCAAAAATAGCTGCGCAGTATGCTTACTTTTGCTCAAGTTTAGACACCAAAATTGTGAAACAACGTTGTCTTTTCCCTGGAAAAAAAAAAGATGAGTTTTTAAGCACAAAAGGTTCACAATTGCTTTAATATATATATAAAAATCAACTTAAGTGACATTGGAGGTGTTGTAATGTACTTTAAAACATTTATTTTATTTTTTGTCATTAACATTTGGTGTTAATTTTGTGGGAAGAAGGAAAAAAAATGAAAGGGAAAAATAACAAAATATCTGATTAGTTCATAAAGTTTAGTGGATCGTTAAAAATTAAATGTTATATTTTTAAGGGGGAAAATATTTGAAATTATGTTGTTTTATTACTTTATAATTACTGCCAGTTACGTATTAGTTAACAAAATATTATAAGTATTAGATAATTGTTAAGAAACTTTTCAATAGTAATTAGCATATCATAAAAAAAGAGAATTATGTTACTTAACTTGTTGATTTTTATTTTTCATAATTTATAAATAGCTAAAATTAAGAGCGCAACAACTAAACTATTTTATATCTATGCTTTTTTTTATATAAGCCCCTGAATTTATGCTTTTTTGACCCGCAATACACATAGGACACAATTGTTGCCTACTTTACAGGTGCTAAAGTTACATTTTCGTAATCTACTGGCTCGATCTGATATGAATCTGTTAAAGAAATTCTTAATGGATGTTATCGGTTTAGCACGCGGGGAGACGCGGGGAGTGCTAAGGGTCCCCTAATTTTACATTACGCTTATGGGGAAAACACTTTTTTTTGTGATTTTTGAGAAAACTACTCCACCGATTTCGGAGAAATTTAAATGAGAAATACTAGACATACTTTTACGTATTTTAAGCCATAGAAATTGTTTAACAATTTTTTAAACCAATACCCTCCATTGACGTTCAAGCAATTTGATTTTCTGCTTAAAGCTCTCTCTCTCTCTCTCTCTCTCTCTCTCTCTCTCTCTCTCTCTCTCTCTCTCTCTCTCTCTCTTATATTTATTTATAACATTTGTTCAATTTTTTCCCTATTGTTACCATTTTTTATTTTTGGAGAGCATTTATATTCCCCCCCCCCCCCCAATTTTTTTTTATATAAGAAAATTTAAAACCTATAACCATTAAATTGACCAATAATACTAAAATAAGCAATTCAAAGACTTTAAATTTAATTTTTAACAATTTTATTGATTCATATCCTCACCATATTATTATTTTACTTTTAAACCGTAATATTACCATTTCAGTTTTAGTTTAATTTTAAATTTTTACCTTAGAATTTAGAGTGTTTCAAGTACTCTATCACTTTTCATAGAACTACATCATCTTAATTTGAAAATAATTAAAATATTTAATTTAATTCAATTTCACGAAATTAACATTACGGTTGGTACATATATATATATAAAAAAACTAAAAATAAATTTAATGAAAGAAAATACAGTAGTAGAACGATTAAAGCTTTCGCGAAGATTCTCTTATGTGCATAAATTATAGAAATGTTCGCGTTTTATTAATTGTCAATTCGTGCTACTTTCTTTATGCATTTATTTTTTAACATTTATATTTAACTTGTAGTTTATAAATATAAATTAAAATATATAATAATACTTTATCAATAAAAATGATAAATGAGTAAATAAAACACAACTTTTATATTTTTATCATCTTGTAAAAAATACAGTCAAAAATCACATAAAAAAATGTGCAAAAAATCTCATAATTTAATCTCATATTTGTTTGCTCACAACCATTAAATTTTTACATATAATCCAACAATAATAACAATCTTTAGAAAGTGGCACTATTGAAGTTAACATTTTAATAGTTTATAAAAACAGAAATTATAATAATAACAAGCAATGATTCGATGCTTAAAATTAATAATAATAAAAAAAAAAGTTGCAAAATTAAATGTCACTAACACTTACCGTACTTTGTTTTCAAAGCTATATACTTAAAAGAAAACTCCAATTAGTGCCACATTTCAATAATCTTTAATAATATTTATGAGATTGCACATTAATTTAAATTTTTGAATGTTGTTTTTCTTTTTCTTTATTATTGCATTTTTTTTAATAATAATGACGTTACGACGGATTTTTAAAGTTTATAATATTTTACAAAAAAAAAAGAACATAATTTGAATTAAAAATAATAGTTTTTATATTATACAAATAAAAATTACATAATTATTTTATAATTATATTAAATCTATAGGATTCAGTTCACAATTATAAATTTAAAGAGAAGTTACATATATATAAACATAAAATACAAAATATTTTTATTTATTTTTTACATAATGGAAACAAAAACTATGTTTTATTATAGTAACAGAAAAAAACAAAAGAAAAAAATTACATTATTTTATTTATTAAAAGTTCTTTTACAGAAAAGTTTTCTTTTTTTCTTTCATATTTTCTTTTAAAATATACACATATATTATTTATTTAAAAATTTCTTGTTTTTATTTTTTTATTATTATGTATATTATTATTATTATTTTTTTTTTTTGTGATTGAAAATATACATGTATACATACACATGGTAAGGGTTTAGGTTTTGCATTCTTCCTCTTTTTCTTTTTCTTCTTCTTCTTCTTCTGATTTTATTATTATAAATTTTTTTTTCAGTCTCAAAATAATATGTGGTTAGCATATATGTATAAGCACAGCACCTAACACACTTTATAGTATACACTTTTACATTTGTTTCTTTTTTTCTTTCTTTCACAACACAAATTTGGCACCAAATTCAAAATGATTTTTTTTTGTGATAAAATAATTATAGCACCCCACTTTAAAAATTAAAAATAAAATATTGTCTTGAAATAAAATAAAAACTTGGATGAGAAAGATTGCCAATTGGCTCTTTAAAAAAAGCACCAATTTAGTCACTTACTAAACTTAATTATTGTCATTAAATTTTCATGTAAGAAAAAAAAAAAAAAAAAAAAAAAAAAAAAAAACTGAACCAACTCATATATATATATTTTTTTTATGAATGAGGCATTATTCATTATACTATTTATTTCATTATTGCTGTATTTATTGCTGTGCATAATTTGTTATATTAACCATGTAAAAATATTGTTATTATAATTATTATTATTTATTACATTGGCACCAAGAAATAATATTATTATTCAAGTTGGCACAACTGTGTTTTGTTTTAGTGTGCATTTATAGTGACGTAATTATTTAAATCTCCATAATTATTTAAGCGTATAATCACTAGGAGGGAGATAAAAAAGGGGTTTTTTGACTGGAGAGAGTGAGATTTATGAATTATTGATTTAAAAAAAAAACAATAATGAGGACTGAATTATGTTGAATCAGCACCATCTGAGGGGTCTCCTGGCACTTTACTTGTATGTAGTAACCCGGTTTTTTCTTCAATTGCTGCATTTGCTCCAGTATCGTTGTTATACATACACTCGTATACAGGATTGGCGAAATTAGACTGTAACAAAGTAGACACAACAATTTAGGTTTGCTCTTAATTATTTGAATAATACTAAAATAATAAAACTGCATGATTTATTATTATTATTATTTTTAATAGACGACTTTCATTTTTTTTTTCTATTTATTATTATTATTATTATTGCTAAAAATTGATGCCTCTGTGTCAAAAGCGAGCATCTACACTTTCCAGATTTCCAACAAAATGACTCTACACTTTCTGAGCAGCACTGCATAACTCGACTAGCGGCCATAAACTTAACATTGCAGATGCTCGGCGGCGGAAAGTGTAGATAGTCATTTTGTCGGAAATCTGGTAAGTGTAGATGCTCGCTTTTGACGCGGAGGCATCAAAATTAACTTTGAAAGCCACACACAGTATACACTTTACACTTAGCTGTGGTGTAAAAGTTACACGATGACACACTTTCAAAAGAAAGGGGCTTAAAACTGAATGCAGATACATTTTAGGTTGCCAACTCTGTGTTTGCAACACCTGCAGACCTTTTTATGCCTTCTTGTCACTCATTATAATATTATTTTCATTATATTGTCAACATTCTTGAAAATATGATGTAGTGGATGGAATACCACTGCAAAAATGTTGTTGTATTTTCAAGAATGTAGACAATAGTAACACACTTTAAGAGTGACCAGAAGGCAATGAAAAGATCTGCAGTTGTTGTGAATACACAGCTTGCAACGTAGCTCCTAACTCCTAACTGACCTCAGTTTTGAGCACATTTTGTTTAAAAGCAACATCTCCTTTTCATGTATCTTGTGTACACTGGAGTAGGTCTAGAGCAAAAGTCAGTGTTATCTCACCTTCTCTGCATCGAGTGTGAAGCTGTGTTCCAGCGCATCATCTGCATCCTCCTCTCTCAAGTACATGGGATTAGTGATCTCCACGTTGTCTTGCATGCGCACGTGAGCAAAAGGTTTGGCACCCCCTAGACGTCTCTTGTGCAAGAAGAAGAGAACGGCCCCCAGAATGAGGGCTAATAATATAAGCCCTCCTATCAGTAAGCCCACCAGTGTGCCTGCACTGGAGGAGTTGGTAGAGCCCTGGGTGGCTTCACTGTTGCGACCAGGTACTTGGGGTAGTCGTGTTTCACATCTCAAGCCAACGTAGTCATGTCCACAGCTGTTGACAAAGCACCCACATGTTTAACTTGTGCACACTTCTTGCTAACTTTGCAAGGTACCACAGTAATTAAACAGTATGTTATCTCCTATACTGAGAATGTCAGATCGGTTCCGCGCGCCAATTGCGACTTGTGGAAGCGGTACTAAGTAGATGCCGTTATTTGAAGTAACATTACGCATCTAGTTAATACCACTTCCACAGTCGCAATTGGCGCGCAGAACCGATCTGACATTCTCAGTATAGTAGATAACATACTGTTTAATTACTGTGGCAAGGTAGAGAGTAATTAATTAAGTTATCGGAATAATTTACAATTTTATTGTACCGTTAGTTATTAATTGTAATCTAGTTATTAAAAATGTTTTATTAGTAACGTAGATTACTCTGTATCTACGCAATGTCACTTACATGTCTTCCGACTCTTTGCTGACTTTTTAGACACCCTGTTTTAAATTTCCCTCTCTAGGGAACAATGTGATACGTTTGGGGGCTATTTGAAATATTATGATAAGGCTGACTAAAGGTCAGAAACAATGTAATGTATGACGTAAACAGAGATAACCACTCGGAATTCTTGAGCTCAGGTGACATCAAGACCTCAAACCTTATTGTAATAGTAGTTTTGGCTGCGCTAGAGTGTAAAAGCTTGAATCATGCCTGTCTACAAATTTATACAGAGCGTAGGAAGACATGTAAGGGACATTGGTACCTACGATTGCAAGAATAAATGTATGAAGTTTTTCAGCAGTAATTCTTTTATTCATTTTACCAGAAAATTAAAATAATACCCTAATGCCCTAAAATGACTCAAAAACTTACATGCAAAGTGGCTTGAAGTCAGAGTCAGTAGGTTCCTTGCACGTAGCTCCATTGAAGCAGAAGTTTCGACATGTTGCACTCTCCTCGCATCTCAAACCCACCCAGCCATGCTGGCATATACACACAGGAGCTGCACTGGCATTCTCGAGGAAGCAGACACCGCCATGTAAGCATAGCGAGTGGCAGGGGTTGCTGCTCACTGGTTCAGAGCAGTCCTCACGACCCCAAGCCTCGGGGCATCTGAGGTGGCAAAATTAAAAACAATAGATGAAATATAGTTTTATATGGCTGAAAATTTCTGAATGAAGCCTTTCAAAAAACTTTTCACTTCACCACTTTTTTTTTAATAAAATATTGTTTGTTTAATTAAAATAAATTATTGCCATTAGGAGAAAACAAAAGTTGTACTTACTTGCAAATGGGTTTTCCTCCAATAACAAGGCACGTTCCTCCGTTGCGACACGTGAGCCCACTCTGGCACTGACTGGAGTTGCTACAGAAAGGTTCTGAAGCAGTGTTCTCTATCGTACACAAGTCAGTCTCACACCTGCGTCCAGTGAATCGCTCTGGACACAAGCAAAACTGTTTCTTGGTTCTTGAGAGGCAAGTACCTGCAAAAACACACATTTAAACGTTAATGTCATTTAGCATTTGAAGACGGCAGTTGAACATTTTATTCCTTTTAACAGAGGTTTATGATTTTTTATTTTTGTAAGTTGACGTAAACCAAAAATAACCTGTTTTGAATTTGACATAACAAATAGTAAGAAAATAACGATCTTTTCATCAAACACTCTTCATAGTTGATTTTTGCTACCCAAGCATGCAAACCACATAGAAAAAATGAATTAATGTTTTTAATAAAAAAAAGTTCCTACATTAAATAATTAAGCCCCTAAAAATATAAAGTCTTAAAGTAACATACCTCCATTGAGACAGTGGTTGGTGCAAGCGTCTTGGTCGCACTTCTTGCCAGTGTACCCTGACGGACACGTGCACTTTGGTCCATCATCATGCATAGTACAATTACCCTGCAAACACAAAACACATTGTAATATTGCGTAACATTCACATATAATGCTTTAAAGTATGAAATACAAGTTAAATTTACCATGACACAGTAGTCTGTGCAATCTGAGATGTGACATCGATCACCATGGAAACCAGCCGAGCAATTACATTGTAGCTGACCATTGTTGTTGAAGCACACTCCTCGATTGAGGCAGGTGTGACCAACACACAGTTCACATCGTGGCCCTGCGTAACATAATATACAATCTTCTGTTTAGTAGGGAGAAAAATCACATTGGGCGTTTGATTAATTGATAATGCAGAATTATTATGAGCAGAAAAATATATGTTGCCAGAAAATAGGGGGTGACAAAAACTGTAGTATTACAGTATATAGAATTATAGTTTCAATAAGCAAAATAAATATTGTTGTTTCCGAGTCAAAAAGGGGTATCTGCACTTTCCACCAGTGTGGCGAATGGAGCATCTGCACTTTCCATGCAGCACACTGCGTGGACTAGCGGCCTTTTACTTAACATTGCAGATGTTCCACAACGGGAAGTGCAGATACTCCACTCGCCCCGCTGGTGGAAAGTGCAGATACTCTATTTTGACGCGGAAGCATCATTATGTATTTAGTACATCTAAATTATTGATTGCTATTAAAATATTACTGTGATATACTGAAAGTAAAAAACTGAACTGACATCAATAATTTTACAGATATTGTTTTGCAGCAAGCTCACGTCAGAGTAAATATGAATATCACATCATCACTTACCATAGAACCCTGTGGTGCACTGACATTGAGGAATACCAGGTCGTGGTGTGTAGCAAGTGCCTCCATTGAAGCAGCGATCATTACACGCATTGACTGGAGTTTCACATCTTTCTCCCGTCCATTCAGCAGGACAGTTGCACTGAAATTTCAAATAAAACTTTAAAATGTATTTCCAACATTTATTTTTATACCATAGGAAAATATAGCAATGCAGTATTAATTGATGCTTTGTTTTATCATACTGCTTATATAGATTATAAAATTGAACAAATTGCATGGGGAGGGGGGGGGGGGTGATAAAAAACACTATTTCAATTTTATTTAAAATTTAACTCTATACTGTATAGAAAAATAATATTTAGGAAAAATCAAGTGAGAAATTATGGATAATTAAAAGATTTTGAAAGGATTGGGTTATGGGTTGTCCACAATGACGCGTAAATTCACTTAACTATTCCGCAAGAATCCAAATAACATTGATTGTCATATCTTCATGTAAGAATTATGTGAATTTACGCGTCATTGTGAACAGACCATTATACTGTCTTATTAACATACATCTACACTAGAAATTTGATCACATTACCCAACAATCTACAAATTAGAGAATCTGCTCATTAATTTATTTGCAATTCAACTTTCTCTTATCAATCCACTGTTTTCTTTCATGTGTATTTATTTTTATATGTTTAAACATATATATATACCAACTGCAGTGTTCCCCCCCCCCCCCCCACCTCAAATTTCTTTTAATTAAAAGATTTGATCACATAGACGTCTCCCATTTTGCAATACAGAAATATACTTTTTTTTTTTTTTTTTTTTTTTTTTTTAATTCAATTTTCCCGTTCTTGTTATGACTTCAGATTTAATAGTACTGTAACTTAATTCTCACCTTGAGTGGAGGAGGTTGATCAGGTAGTGTTGAGAGTAAATCAGTGAAACACATTCCTCTATTCTTACAATACAGCGAGCATCTATATTTATCACACAGGTCTCCTTCATAAAGTGGGTCACATACACATTTGTAGCCAGAGTCGGAGTTAACACATTGACCTTTCTTACACTTGAGAGGACAGGAGTGATGTGAAGGGTCAGAGTCAGGAGCACCCTTCTTGTGACATTGTAACTGCTTAGGACCTGAGACTACTTGATCAGGGTCATCGTCGTGATCCTCCTTGTCTGCGTCAAACAGGCCGTCAGGACACATGCACCAGTAGGCATCTCGAGAGCGGATCATACACATGGCATACTCGGGACAAGTGCTCTGGTCACATGGGTTGCTCACTAAAATCATAATCCAAATGTCATTGTATTATTTGCATAAACATTACAAATGTAGAGCATATAATAGTGTTGTTAGTAAATCCTGTTTTTTTGCCACAAAAAATAAGCATTACATTTGAATAACTATAGTTATCGTCACCTTAGTAGCAGAAAACAGGGGGTGTGAACAGCCAGCATTGATGCTAGCAAAATTGTGTTTTTGTATACAAATAAATTATACCATATTTTATTAATAATTTTTAAACAAATAACGAATTATTAAAGTAATTACATAAGCTATAAATAATTGTTAAATATATAGCCAAATTCTTTGACTTCCTTGCAGCAAAGCTATAATTTCTATTCTCATTGGTTCCCCCCTCCCCCACATATTGTGCTGACATACGAGTTTTATTGCATAATATGCAAGGTAGCAATTGTTTCCTCAAAACAAAGCAAATCCCAGGTTTTCAATCAATCATTCAGTCAAAAATATGTACTAATGACCATATCAGCACAAGGGCTTGTTGTTTTGCATACTCACAGTTTTTGGTCTGCTTATTCTCTTGGACAATAAGAATATCGGAAGCCTTGTGCAGTCCCTGAACGAGATGCGTGGCATTACTGGTGCCAAACTTATTGACACGTAATATATTGTTGTTCTTGTAAGTACTGATGTAAAGGTAGTCCTCAAATACTTCTATCTTATATGGCTTCTCATCTATCCGAGCAAAAATAAAATTAACAAAATATTTAATTAAAACATCAAGTGTATTTTGGTATGTACAAAAATTACCAGATTCATGTTATACAAATTAATTACCTGCAGTGGTGAACTTCTTGACAAGATGCCTGTCCTTGCCAGAGAGATCAATGGTGCTGACAGTGTTTGCTTTGGGGTCAGTCCAGTACAATCTACGTGCAGGGTAGTCGATAGAGAGACCAGTAGGCCACTGGACGTGTTTGTCCACCAGAGTACGACGATGTGAACCATCCATACGAGCTGTCTCAATGCGTGCTTTTACACCCCAATCCGTCCAGAACATCCACCTGCAATGCCATGGAATAAACATTAAAGATACAGTTGTACAAATAAGGTGTGTAAATTCTATAAAATTATGAACTTACCCTGACTCGGGATCAACTTTAATATCATGAGGCTGGTCTAGTTCTTTAGAAATAATTGCTCTTTGCTGCTTGCCATCCAAAGAAGCCACCATGATAGTATCTGTACCAGCATCCACAAAGTAGATCTTGCGATTTACCCAATCTAAAGCCAAACCTCTGGGGTCGTTCAAGCCAGATATCTAGTGGAAATAATATAGGTATTTATTAAAAAGAAATAATAACATCAACTACTGTATTCAACTCTCTCTACACATATTTTTAATCACTGTAAACAAAACTGTAGGTATTCAAAACAAAATAGATTTGTCCCTAAGACCATACAGACATAAAGACAAATTAAATTACACAAATAGGGACTTGTAATACTTACAATGGTCTCTGGTCCCTCTCTCTTGACCCTCCTTGGATTACCAGCAGTAGCTGGGGGTAGAGTATATCTCTGAATACATTTGTTATGATGATCTGTCCAGTAAACAGCCACAGCCACAGCACCTTCATATAGAACATCAACTGACTCAATCTTGTGTGTGAATACGTGTTTCTCTAGCAACTGGCTTTGCTGTCCACCTTCAGTAGTCTTATATGGGTTCAATCTACGTAGCTCAGAGTCACTTGCTATCATCAGGTATGCAGGTTCACCTGGAATATACAATATTTCAATTGTATTACATTTCTGCATGTATGAGTTGATTTTATAAGAAAAATACTGATAAAATTATAGAAGAAAAATAATACAGCAGCGTTACAATAAAATTTCTATAATCATATACAAATTGTTTTAAATAACTCTGTACATAAATTGATTAATCCAATTATTACCTTCTGCTGTGCACGTCTTGGTTTTTCCCCAGCCAAGATAATATCCTGGTGCACATTGGCAAGTGAAGTTGTGAGACTTCTTCTCGTTACAAACTTGGGAACACGCTCCGAAGATACAAGGTGTGTCCACATTACAGTCACTCTCATCACTGTTGTCTCCACAGTCATCTTGACCATTACATTTTAGTTTGATTTCCGTCAAGCACAACCCATTGTCACAGAGGAAGTTGTTGGCACCACATAAACCAAAGTTTTTACCTAGTCAACACAAAGTTCAGTGTTATTGTCATGAAAATATCTTCTTCTTTTTTTTTTTCTTCTTATAAAGCAGCAAGTTTATGAATACAGATCCTTGTTTGATAAATAATTATATGTAAATAACAGTAATTGGTTGACAGAATTCCAAAATAATTGGATTTTTATCGAACGGTTTTTATTGATAATTGAAGGAAAAATCAACTATATCATGTGATAATTGAATAGAGGAAAAAAATCTCTATCTAGGGGATTATTTGAGGTTTTAATTCAATTCAAAGCTTTATAATTATGTCCAACTTTTTATTTGATGTGCAACAACAAGTTCAACTAAATAACTTGAGATAGTTTAAATGTACACCTCTAGACTTACATGCACGATCATTTTCATCTGAGCCGTCTCCGCAGGTCTCAAAGCCATCACAGACAGCCATGTGGTCAATACAAATATGGTTGTGACATCTGTAAAACAAAGAGTAACACATATTATTACACAATACTTTCATATTTATGTTTGTTTCTTTTAATTTTTTTTTTTTTTTTTTTTTAAGACAGTCAGAGTGATTCAAAATGTCAAAGTCAAAAATTTAAACCAATTGTTCAAAATAATTATCATTTCATTCCCTTTCATGTCCAGACCTATAGCCTCCAGTGTTATTGGCACATGCTATTGATGACTAAGGAGGCCAAATTACGAGTTGCTCATACATTTTGTTAGCACATTTTTCTGATTTAACTTTAGCACAATACTCATGGGCAGTAAGTTAAACCAAAAATAGATATAAACACGAAATTCATTAGTTTTTCATCAAATTGCACACAAGCCTCAATACTCAATCTAAAGAAACTGAGAGAAAATCGTAGGTGATTTTATGGTATGTAGATATAACTTTTACTTAAATAATTAACTTTTGGTATCAGAACTCACCTAAATTTGTCAGGTTCACAAGGTAGTTGTTCACAAAGACTCCTAGCTTCATCAGAACCGTCTCCACAGTCATCATCTCCATCACATCTCCAAGCCGCTGATACACACTCTTTGTTCAGACATGTAAAGTCTCCTGCTGGACATGTCTCATTGCAGTTCATTTCGTCTGAGCCGTCGACGCAATCTCTATCACCATCACACTGCCATTCACTGCACACAATAGCAAGTTGTAATCATTTCCCTACTGCATTTTTAACTGTGCAAATAATATCAATTTTTGCTTCCAACTTTTAATGCTTTCATTTCTTTATTTTCTAAGAATAATTATTTTACATCAACATATAGGTTGCTAGGGGAGAATTAATGGAAAGGTTGTTTAAATACATAAACAACAATTGATGACCAATGTAATCAAATGGAAATTAATTTAAAATATATTTAAAATTGGCATACAAAATATATGATACTTACGCATTGATGCAATATTGGGGTGCAGGACATTGGAACTCATTCTCTTGGCACGTAGTATTGCAGTTACTCTCGTCAGAAAGATCTTCACAGTCGTACTCTCCATTACACTGCATAATACCACGTATACAACGACCATTATCACAACGAAACTCGGACTCACTGCAGTTTCTAGGTACGCAATCCTTTTCATCTGAACCATCTCCACAATCATTGTCATAGTCACATTTCCAACGACCAGGAATGCATCTGAAATAACAAGTTGGTGTAAGTAAAAACAAACTATTATCCTGTTGTCTTAAGCTATTTATGCATTTTCTGTGGGCATAAGTTTGCTGTTATATAACCAACTACAAAATAATTAATTTTGAAGTTTTAAAATAAATGATAAAGTGATCATTTGATACAATTTTGGAACAATTTGGAACGTCACATGTTTGTCCTTACCGCGATAATACCTTTCCTTTTGGAACAATTTAACAGATATTAAATGAGATTTGGCATTAAATTGTCATTTGTAATGCCAGAAAGAGTAAGAATAAATAATGATTAATTTAATCCCAATTAAGGACTCACTATTTTCTCTTAACCAATATCAGTTACAGTAAATCTAATATTTAATTCATTAATGAAGCAATTATTATATTTTTAAAATCACATTTACAAGAGCTAGTACAGCTCTGACCAAAACGTGGCAGCGGTGGCCGCTGCATTTCCTCATAAAGATAACATAGTGTGGTTGCAGGTTGCCTATGCAAATCGTTCAGGAAGTTTTGGCCAGAGCTGTACCTATAGCCCTATTCCACTAACATAACCACTGGTCAACTTCCAGTTACCTGTTAAACTCAGGCAAAGGGTTTTATCTTTTGCAATATGTTAAATGAGTAAGCATTTATCATGATTATGGCTATTACAAATTATATAATGATTAGAGACCAGATTTCCTGCATCACAACCTACAATGAGTTTGCATAATTTATTTCTAAGCTCGTAGCTGTGAAGTAACAATTTTTTTATCCATGAAGCAAAAAGCCTAAATATCAAACTTACAAACTTGTCATTTTCATCAAAGAAAAATCCATTCATAATGATGATACAGATAAAATGTCAATTTCTCACCTGTTGTTGGCACATCTGAAGTAACTTGGTTGACAAGGATGCTGTTCAGGAGAGCTGCATGTATCAGGTTCATCTTCTCCATCCAAGCAGTCATTTTCTCCATCACATTGCCATGCTATGGGGATACATCTACCTGATTTACACCTGAGAACACGTATGAAATAACTCAGTAATTTTAGCCACATACAAGGGAAATAGTGCTTAATATTTGTATAACATGTTGATAATTAAAAACAAAAATGCTATTTGCTAGGCTTGATTATTATTTTATTTATTAAACACCAAGGTATACTTATACATATATATTTACTAGGCTTGATTATGAAAAATGATAAATTAATTTTAAAGACAACAATATGTCTGCTATAATCCCATATACAGTAATGCTTACCTGAAGTGATCACTTGGACAGCGTCTGCTGAGACAGTCCAGACTCTCGTCTGTTTTGTCGTCACAATCATAATCACGGTCGCACAGCCAAACTGATGGAATGCACTTGCCATTGTCACATTGGAACTGCAATAACAGTAGATAATAACATTGGTATATAAATAACATGCTAAACATTGGTCAATTAGTGAAATTATAATAATAATTACAGACTACTGTTTAATCAAAGAAAATAAAAAGAGTCTATTTAAGGAAATAGAGTAATTATAAACAATATACAACCATTAAAAAAGGTATAATAACTTAAAAGAAAATGATAGGAGAAACCAGCAAGTTCCTAACCTTAGGGAAAAAGAGTCTCATAGCTTGGTAAAAATCTTGCTAGCACAGAGGTAAAAAAACAAAAACAAAAAGAAGTTGGCACTTTTAACTCCAAGAGAATGTATTTTGCTTTCATCAGTCCTTACAGACTCAGAGCAAAACTATGAATGAATGATCATGACTATCCTCACTATGGTAAGGCCCTTGCTGGTTTCTCCTATCATATCCTTTCAAATTTATCATACCTAACCGCCGCAATGGTTTATTTTCCTCAATATCATATTAAAAGAAGCAGTTTAACATGAGATGGATGTTATTGTATGAACATACCTGTGAGGGTGGACATGTCTTAGGTGGACAGTTGTCTTCATCTTCCTTGCCCACACAATCAGCGTTTCCATCACAACGCTTGCTGGCTTGTATGCACTTGTCTGTCACGTTACCCTGGCCAGGACACTTGAAGTATGAGCTCAGGCAGGAGTACTGAAAAAAAAAAAAAAAAAAAAAAAAAAGGTATAAATGTTAATAAAATGTCAAAAAGCAAAATAGTTAATGCCAAAGCTCACCTTATCACAGTCTTTTTCATCAGTGCCATCATGACAATCTTGCTGTCCATTGCAAAGTTGTGAGGGGTGAATACAGTTGTTCTTATCACATTGGAACTGACCAGGCATGCACGAGAATTTTGGACATGATGGGGGCTCGTCACTCAAGTCTCCGCAATCATCTTGAGTGTCGCACTTCCACCAGAACGGAATACATTTATACGTGGAGGAGCAGATGAAGTGAGCAGCAGTACAATTGCTCTCACATCCTCGGTTGTCACTTGCAAGTATGAAGTTCTCAGGACATGCACAGGTAGCACCACCACCTGGAGAGAGCAGGCACAGTGTGCTGCAGTTGCCGTTGTTCTCACATGGGTTATTACGTTCTGGAAAAAATATGTCAACTGTTACATACATACATTTTTTCTTATTTATTATTATTATTTTTTTTTTTTTTCATGTACTGACCTGGTAACTGTCTGAGTGGATGTCTAACATGGATGTCCATGGGACGGTGAACAGTGGCAATGACAGTTTTACAATCACCACCATTATATTTGTGGCAACGCTCAACTGACTTAGTTTCCCAGTCTGTCCAGTACAAGTAGTCCTCAAACAATGTCATTGCAAAGATATGATGCAGGCTCAGCTTAGAATCAGCAGCTGGAATATGAAGCACATTTGTGGGTTACGTACATATAGGCCTATTTATCTAAAATAACAACTAATCTTTAATTACTAATTTGGTATAAGATGATAATGATGAGGAGAGAGAGAGAGAGAGAGAGAACCCAATAAAATTTTTAAATAGTTTTTGAAGAAACATAACAGGATGCCAGCTGGCAGACTCAAATTGGCTGTTTAATTTACAGCACTCTTGCCTCCACCCACTATTTTTTAAAATAATTTTCAAATAGTAGCCTATTATGAATAGATAAGGGATAGGTATGACTTTGTACATGTACTGACCTCTACTGAGCACCACCCTCCTGTTCTTGCCACTAAGATCAGAGACAGCAATGTAATCCTCCCTTGCGTCTGCCCAGAACAGTTCATCAGTTTCGTATGAGATGGTTAAAGCATTAGGCCAGCCCAGGTTCTCTCGGACAATCTTCCTGTTGAATGTTCCATCCATGCCAGCTTTGGCAATGTACGGGTGGTCACCCCAGTCTGTCCAATACATGTACCTGGAAACAAAAGTTTACACATTTCTGTTTTTTTTTTTTTTTTTTTTTTTTTTTTAAATTTTATTTATATAGTACCTACTTTTTATTTACAATCAATTTAAGGAAAAAACCATCGCGGTTAGGATCAATGATAAAGAAAAGGATAGAAAAACCAGCAAGGGCCTTACCACAGTAGAAGTTCTATGGAGAGGTCGAGGTCTTGCATGGCACAGTATAATGTTATAAAAGTTTCTTTATAACTTGAGAGCTTTCGTCATATGATAATGACATTATCAATCAAAAGAGAAAATTACTTGAGCACATCACTGAGCAGTGTCTTGTCTTGTACTGCCGTGTTATGCTCTTGCTGGTTTGGAGTTGGTGGAGAGGGGTGGGGGTGGAGTAGGGAATCTGGGAAGGAGTGTGAATGAGTGAGGGAAGGAGTGAGTGAGGGAAAGGGAAAAGGTGGGGAGGGGAGCGGGAATAGGGTATATTTTTGAAATATGTTAGCGAATATTAAGTCCAGGCAGCCCTTGGGCTTTTCTGGATCTTAATATATGTTGATATGCTAATTCATATTGTCGTAATGTCGCATAGTTGGCTGGGCCCGGAATAGTGCGAAGTATTGTTGATTTATAACATAATTGGAAATTTGATATGCCATGAGAGGCCGCATGTTCAGCCACAGGTTTTTCCATCTCATTGTTTTTTACGGATTGTCTGTGGCCATTCATGCGGTCTCTCGCTTTTTGTGTGGTTAAGCCTATGTAAAATGCTTGACATTTTTCCTGTTGGCCTGTGGTGGGGTTGGTGGTATGTTGGGTACATTCAAGTTTGTAGATTACGTTTTCTGATGTGCATGTATTGTGGCCGTGGATAGGGTATGTAAGGTTGGTGACGGGACTTGTAAACGTTTTGCTGGGGATTTGAGTGATGCATGTATCGCATCTCCTTCCTCTGTTGCTCTGTTTGCCGTTGTTTTGACAGGGGAAAGATCCACTAGGTAGGGGCTTAGGTTTTGGTGTGGGATCAGTATGGGATAAGATTGCTTTAATATTTGGTGGTTGACGGAATGCTATTGGTGGTATTTTTGGTAACAGTAGGTTTGTTTCGGTGGTGGCTAGAATGGGGTGTGCATATTGTAACATCTGTCTGATTTCTTTTTCTAATTTGGGGTGATACGTTGTGATGAAGGGTCGGATAGATTGATTGTCATTATTTGTTTTATTTTGGTCACAAGGTGTTTTGTCGCCCAAACTAAATCTATTGGCAGCTTTTGCTATTTGTTTCTCCACCAGGTGCTTGGGGTAGCCTCTGGTGGAGAAAGCTGTAGTTATGCTGTCAATATATTTAGATTTGGTTTGGTCTGTGTTTGGGATGCGGTTGCCTCGGCATGCTAAGCTAAAGGGAATGGAGCGGATAGTCCTCGGGGGGTGACACCTCAATCCACATAAAACCTACTAACCACATGCAATACCTCCACTACAATAGCTGTATTTATTTATTTTATTATTATTATTATTATTTTTTTTTTTGGGCTGTCCACAATTTAGATTTATTTCGCATAACCATTTTTGAAATAGCATGCCTTATTATCAATGATTTAAGGGAAGTTATACACTTTTACTAGAAACAGTTTGTTTATCCAGCTAACTTTGCAGTTTTCCATCCAACATAGATAACAAATTATCAGCTGCAACTTTGTATTTGTGCATATTTGCATATATAAATAAAATTCTTGTACATAATTAAGTTGAGTACTTACCCATTGTGAGGATCAAGTGTGATAGCTCTGGGCTCTTGTAGGTCAGTACTAATGAGAACTTTGCGGTATTTACCATCTAGTCTGGACACTTCGATGGTATCAACACCTTTATCACACCAATACAAGTTGCGACCCACCCAATCTACGGCCAGGCCATCTGGATTTTGTAGTGTTGCAGAGTGCAGAACCTGACACATTTCATTTAATATTAAAATCTTGTCTTTTTTTTAAATAAAACATGCAACCATTATCTGTCTAGATTACGTGTCTCACTCTCACCTCGTAAGTTGTGTTTCCCTCACACTGTCTCTTGATAGTGCTACCAAGAGCAGTGACGTCAGACCAGTAGATACATTGCTCTAGCCAATCATAGTCCAACGCTACTGCGTTTGTCAGGTTGTTAGCCAGAAGTGTCACATCTCCATTTAGATCAATCTCGCGGATGTAGTAACGATTGGAGAATATTAATTTTGGTTCAACACCTGTGAAAACAACAACAAAAATAAGAAGAAGAAATTTGGTTCAATGCTATTCCCCCTTTCTTTTACTACACTTTGCTAATTTTCTCCAACTCCAATAATTTTTTTCCCCGTTCTAAATGCATTAACTCTAAATTCTTAACTCATTATTGTGTTAATAATTGTATTAATTTTTGATTAATATTAATAAGTAAATAATTATAAACAAACTGGTAAAGTAAAAAAGATTTCTTTTATTTTAATTATAAAAAAGTAACCAGTTACTTACTTGAATTTGCTTTGCAAGAATGTTTATTAGGTTTAAGAATATAGTTCTCGGCACATGAGCATACATAAGATCCCTGTGTATTACGACACTGTTGAGAGCACGGATGTTCATTTTCACACTCATCCATGTCAGCACAAAGACGAGGGTCAGAGGGGTGTACTTTGTAGCCTGGATTGCACCGACACTCGTAGCCAATTGTCTTATCAACACAAATGTGTGCACAAATGTGTGTGTTGGGTTCATCACACTCGTTTATATCTGAAACATAACAAACAGGTTATTTATATTTCTTGGTATTTCAATACATTGGAAATGACCTAATAAACATTTAGTGACTCACAAATATATGATTGTTTTTGTTTTTAATTAAGGGGGAGAGAGAAGAAGATTTGGGGTTAAGAATACAAATAACAAAACTGCAAATTACTCTTGTATCTAAATGTATATAATTTTTCTTTCTAATATTTAATTTAAAATTCATCAATTTAAATAAAAATATAAATGAATACAGCAGTTAAAATGAATTTAAAAAATAAATGAAACATTTCTTTGTTTCACTCAATGACTGAAACTAGCAGACGACAAAGAAAATTAACACTATACTTACTGCATCCTGTCTCATCACTGAAATCTCCGCAATCATCTTCACCGTTGCACAGTAAAGTTTCATTGACACATAATTCATTGTTACACTTGAATAAGTTCTCTCGGCAATAATGTTTATCTCCTGAAAAGTTAATTATAATTCACATTAATTAAATGTTTTAAACATAATAATTCCAGATTATCACATAGAATATGACTTACTAAGACTGCACAAGGCCATGTCCTCGTCATCTCCATTAGGACAATCTTTGCCGCCATCACACGTCAATTCCTGTGGTATGCACCTATTGTTTCCACAATGGAATTCTGTCCTCTTACATTGAGAGAATCTTGTTTGTGCAACACATATTTCAGGTGGTTCATCACTGTTGTCACCACAGTCATCATCATCATCACAATAGTACTCCTGTATAAGTGACATGATTATTATAAGTAAGTCAGGATTACAATACATAATGCAAAGCCACTTGGTTCACCATTTTTCTAAGTAACTTTCACAATGTACAGCTCTGGCCAAAAGTTCCTGAAAAATTTGCATAGGCAACCCACAACCACACTATGTTATCTTTATGAGAAAACGCAGCGGCTGCCGCTGCCCCATTCGGGAACTTTTGTCCAGAGCTGTTATATAATATATATAATATTCTGTTTAAATCAAGATACTGTATTTTCATTCTTGCATCAATGAAATATATCAAAGGTGCTCCACTATAATGTCCCAAGTCTACTTAACCTTGAAAATTAAATATCGTTTGACGCCAAATTTTAGATTTTTCCGTTTCAGGCCATTTGCAGCATTTTTTTTTTTTTTTTTTTTTTTTTTCAAGATCAAATGGACTTTGGACATTATAGAGGAGCACCTTTAATATCAATTTACAAAGAGTCTTATATCTATTGTAAAAGCTACCAAAAAGTAATAATAATAAAATAGTGTGTCACGATAAATTGTTGACACTTCAAGTAAATATAGTACTGGATATTTACCTTGGGAATGCACTTCTGATTCAGACATGTGAATTCTGTAAACTTTTGACATTTAGTGTTAGACAATTCCTTGCAGCTAGCTTCCTCATTCTCATCACTTCCATCAGAACAATCTTTCTCTCCGTCACATAGCCAGGTATCAGGAATACACCGACCACTGTCAAGGCAGCGGAAATGGTTTTCAGGACATTGACGTGTTTCTGTTGTAGGAAAAGAGAAAATTTATTTAAAACAATACACTTACTATATACAACTGATAGAAATAATAAAAACTGTGAAATTATACACTCTTAGTTAGTACAATACACCTAAGACGTTATCAAAAATGAATGTCAAATTTGAAATTGAGGGATGGAGGTTTTATTGGTGATAAAAATTGTTAACACTAAAGTTTAAAACATACAAAATTATATATACATATCCCTCATTTTGATATTTCCGGTCTCGGTGCAGATATTGCGCACTTCATTGATAAGAAGAGAATTGAAGGGCATGTATACTAGAGAACTTTAACAGAGAAGCAACATCCTCATGTTTTAGGCAGACCGTAACACTCAACAGTTTTAACTTGGTAACATTGCAATTTGAAGCACCAATGAGAGGCCAGAAGTGGCCGATTTGAGGAACCAATCAGAGAGCACGCTATAGTAATTTCGTCTGCAGCGTTGCCAAGTTTAACGTAATGAGTGTTGCGGGTCTGCCTAAGTCATGGGGATGTCACTTCTATGTTAAAGTTCTCAGGTCAAAGAGAAGTGTAATAAATAATTTCAATAGAAGAAAACGTTAAGTAAAAACTTACTACAGTCTTCAGATTCATCTGATCCATCCTTACAGTCAGGAGTTCCATCACATTGCCACACAGTAGGAATGCACTCTAAGTCATCACATGTAAACTGAGTCGATTGGCACAAGTATGCTGAAAAACAACAAAACAAAATATAACATATGAGGTAAAAAAAAAAATAATAATAAATAAAAAAAAAAGTTCCAATTAGTTAAAACTTACTGCAATTTCTTTCATCTGAGCTGGGTGTAAAGCCATCATTGCAGTCATCTTGTTGGTCACAAACCCACTTCAGAGCGATGCATGCGCCAGAATCACAGCGGAACATATCCACAGGACACTCAGAGCTCGAGTTGGAAGGTGCTGTTGTTGTTTTGCAGTCCACTTCATCACTATTATCCCAGCAGTCATTGGCACCATCACAGATCCAGCTAGGATGAATGCATGCAGTCGTGTACTTGCAGTTTATTAATCCCAAAGACACGCCTTTCCGTAAAAGATGTGTATCTTGAGAGCAGTTTCGTGGCGCTAAACAGCAATGTGAACATAATTAGCATATTCTATTATTGCTATTCATATACTAAAATTTATACACAAATGCTGAATAGAAAAATATAATATGTTACTCACGACATCCTATCTCGTCACTGGCATCAGGACAATCAGAATCAGAATCACAGCGGAAGTGAGAGAGAATACAATGGCCTGAATTGCACTGGAAGTGTTTGTCTGTGCAGTTGCAATGTAACTCATCACTGCTGTCTCCACAATCATTATTCTGGTCACAGGTCTTATTTTGTGGTACACAACGTTGGTTTTTACATTGGAAATATCCATCCCAGCAAGTGCGCAGATCTGTTGGTAACATTTAATTTTAAATATAAATACATTACAATAAAATAAACATAAATTTACATACTCTTGCAAACATATATCGACAAAATCAAATAGTAACCTCGTATCTTAGATTTTGATGTTTTCAAGTTTACAGTAGCACTGTAGCTCAGAAAAAAATTACAAAAAATTAACTTTTATTTTATCCTAAGGCACATGTATTGCACATTACTTCAGCTCAGTTTCAAATTTTGCCAGCTGATGGTGTCTTTGTAATTAACTAATTAGTAACAAAAAACGACTTTTTTTGTGTAATTTTGAAAACAATGATTTGAAAAGTGCATTTCCTCTGAAAGTACATGAGATAAAAATTTCAAACTCAAACAACCAATAAAGGAAATATTGATTATTCATGCCATGCATACAAAAAAAAATTGCAACCAACCCCTTTGCCAAAATATGCAAAAAACGTAACTTTGAAACTCCAAGGGTTTAGAAGCTGAAAATCAGTTTAGAGCCATAAATTTGTATTGGTAAAATGATTTGATACTTTATTTGAAATAACCTTAAAATAACCCCAAATTATGATGTAAAATTCTTGAGAGCGCCTAATAAATGCAACCCGCAGCACAATCAGCCTGTAAAATGCAACCCGGAGTACATATACTTTTTAAATAAATATATATTTCCTCGCACAAATAACTGAACAAAATAATTTGAATGGTTTCATATTACTAATACACAACTCTACCCCTAAAGTGATTTTCAGCTTTAAAACCCTTGTAGTTACAAAGTTACGTTTTTTTGCATTTTTTGGCAAAGGGGTTGGTTGCAATTTTTTATTGAATGCATGGCATGAATAATCAATATTTTCTTTATTGGTTGTTTGAATTTGAAATTTTTATCTCATGTACTTTCAGAGGAAATGCACTTTTCAAATCATTGTTTTCAAAATTACACAAAAAAAGTCGTTTTTTGTTACTAATTAGTTAATTACAAAGACACCACTAGTTGGCAAAGTTTGAAACTGAGCTGAAGTAATGTGCAATACATGTGCCTTAGGATAAAATAAAAGTTAATTTTTTGCAATTTTTTTCTGAGCTACAGTGCTACTGTAAACTTGAAAACATCAAAATCTAAGTTACGAGGTTACTATTTGATTTTGTCGATATATTAACAGTAAAATTAAGACAAAAAAACTCATAGTAATACATAAAAATTACAATTAATTTTTCATTTAATTAAGTTATATTAAACTATACATTTATCCTTTTATTTTCCTCTCCAAAGACTTTTCTGTAATAATTATGTTATTAAAAATTATGATACCAATTTAAGGGAAAAATAGTTAATACAGTAGATAATTTTATAGATATATGGAATTATCTTTATAAATTTTACCATTTCCCAACTTCAAAAACGGATTGAATACTCACTGCAAAATGATGCATCTTCATCTGACTTATCCGAGCAATGTGGAATAGAGTCACAGGTCAATGTATATGGAATACATCCCTTATCACTACACTGGAACATGCCTGCGTCACATTCATTAGGAACACTGATGCATCGAGTATTTTTCTCAGTGAGTCTACGTCCTGGGTGACAACTACACACCACTTTGCCATACATGTCTAGCTTACAAATATCCTCACAACCACCATTCAAATGTCGGCATGGATTTGCTGAACCTATAGGAGTAACACAACAACGATTTTGTTATTATCAATTCATAATACTATGTATGATTTGTCAATAAACATAGTTTGAATTATACCTAAACATAATATGGTATATTACTCACATTCATTTCCATCCTCAGCAATGGCAATGATACCCATAGGTCTGGGAACTTCTCTACGCAACTTGACAACTTCTTCACCAGTGTACTTGTTTGCTCGGATAACAGCGTGCATCACCCAGTCTGTCCAAAATACAAATTCTCCGTACACTGCTATATCAAAGGGATGTTGTGGAGTCACTTTTGCAAGAACCTTAAATACACACATAACATATTAGTACTAATTTTTATACAGATGCTTTTTAAATATTATTAAATTATATCTTACTGATTTAAAATCTATGAATATGTACTCAACTTGATTTAAAAAATTTAAAACTTAAACATTTTAAGCAAAACCAATACAAATAATAATACCACCAACAAATTGGTATTATTGAAGTTATTAACCACTGTTACAAAAATATTAAATTAAAAGGATAACTGAGAAATTAAAATACCTATTATTTTTACAATAGGTAAACAACAAGGTAAATATTTAAAACAAATAAGACAAATAAGCTCCTCCAATGGAGATACAGTAGTTTCCTTTTAACACATGGGAGAAATGACTGCACAGGGACACTGTGGCAGACAAAATAATTCTAGCCCTCACCAAATTATGCATTAATATTTTTTGGCTTGGGTTAGAAATTATTTTCTCTACCACAGCATCCCTGCCAGTCTAAGCACATTACTATCTCCCATTCCCCAATTTTTCCTATCTATGTGTTTTTCTATGAAATGTTTTAATTATAAATAAAAACTATTAAAGCCCTTGTCAACTTACTTTTTTATCATTTAGAATTCTAGATTGATAATTACCATACTTTATTATCCATAAAAATTAGACACCACCACGTTGATTATGTATTTATTTTCATTTTGACGGTTATAACACGCATCTGACGTCACAAAATGTACCGATGGGGCCGAGATAGGGGTAAAGAACTTGAGGGAGGGGCTTAAATTTATCATGTGACCAGAGCAGTGACTGTGATTGGTGGATGAGATTGTGACATCAGATGCGTGATATAACAAGTCAAAATGAAAATAAATACAAAATCAACGTGGTGGTATCTAATTCATGGATAATAAGGTATGGTAATTATCAATCTAGTATTCTAAATGATAAAAAAGTAAGTTGACAAGGGCTTTAATAGTTTATAATTTATAACATTTAAATCTTGCAACATAAATCTTAACAATAGTAGAGATAGACTATACACTCACCACTCTGTTAGATCCGTCATACTCTGTGCGCTCTATTTTGTCAAGTCTTGCATCACCCCAGTATAGTTTCTGTGCCTTGTGGTCTAGAGTGATAGCATTGGGCATCCTGATCTCTGTCTTGATGATGGATTCTACCCCTGAAGTGCGGATGTAAGACCTCTGAATGCTAGGGTGGTGAGAGTCCCAGTTGGTCCAGTAAATACGTCTGTAAGAAACATCACAAAGTATTATCATTGTAATAGTATTTTAGGATTACAATTCATATTCAATGTATACACCATGAACCAATGTCAGTTTTATTAAATTAAGTTCATTTTAACCCCCAATCAGTAAAAATGTATACAATTGCACAGGGAGAAAAAGTGTAGTGCCACACTGCTATAAAATTTATGTTTTAATTTATTTTGTGCAACATATAAATAAAATACAATATGCATTTCAACGACACATTTGTATTACTGATATACAGTATTTTGTATTGATTTAGTTGATTTATTCAGTGGAGTAACAAGAAATCAACAAATAATCATTAATACTTACTGGTCACAAGAGTCTACAGCAATACCTCTGGGTTTGTCATTGGGCCCCAGTTTGACAATGATGGCAGTATTGGACTCGTTACTGGACATGGATAGGTCAATTCTATTGATCGTTGCGTCATTATTGCAAGTCCAGAACAAGGCGTTACCCTCGGACTCATATGCCAGTCCTTCCACTGACCCCAAGCCTGAACATATACAAATAAAAATTAACAATAACGCAGTAAATAAAATCCAGAAGTAAAATTTTAGCCACAGTTAATTTACTGTATTTTAAATCTAGGGACTTTAATGTTTACTTTAAAGTGTTTTGTAGTATCCCCCCCCCCCCCCCCACACACACCTATTAGTTTTTTTTTTTTTTTACTATTATTATTATAAAAACACAAAAATATGCCCTTAAATAAATGCCTGTAGGTTGGCATAGTAAATTGATGTTTTATTATTATTATTATTATTATTAATTATTTACATATTTTTTAATTTCAATTAACTGCTACTTACGTTCAACAATAACTTTGTGATTAGATCCATTGAAGAAGACGCTGTTAATACTTCCTCTCTGAATATCTGAGTAGAAGACAGTCTGCCGAGAGTAGTCGTATGTCAGACCAATAGCATTTCGCATCAATTCTTTGTTATTTATTGACTCAAATGGTGCATTCAAGTTGAATTCATCAAACATGTGAATACTGTCAATTCTCATCACTCGTGAATACATTAGGAAGCTTTCATAATCTGAAATTTAAAAAGTTAACAATTAAATACAAAGTGCTTATAACACTTATGTAAAAAAAAAAAAAAAAAAATACTTTGAAATATTTTAAATTGTTTCATTCTGGGTGTAAAACATACTGAAGTTAAAATAATATGATAAATAAATGTGGACATACCTTCGCAAATTTTGCCATCCTTAGCAACTCTGCCATGTGCACATGCACAGACAGGGTGGGTACCATTGAAGAGACATAGATCTTGACACCCACCATTGTTCTCTGCACATAGATTAGTGCCCTGCTGCCTAGAGCTTGAGAACACATGAATATCCTTCAGAGAGTCACCAAGACCATGTTGGAGCAGAGTATAGTCAGATAAATTTGAGAGAGGAGCTTGTTTGATGCTACCACGTTGATGTGTACTGTGGAAGAATAGACATAAGCATTATAAATAAATAAGCAATAAAATTAGAATAAAATATAAGCATAAATATTGAGCCAATGCATAACTGAGAACAAAATATACTCACATATCTATCCAGTAAATATGATCCTTGTAAACTGTGATAGCGTACGGATTGTCCAATCCAGATGTATCAAGTAAAACTTCTCTCCCTGTGCCGTCATAGTTTATTCTTTCAATAGTGTTGGTAGTAGAGTCACACCAATACAACTTGCGAGACTAGCAAAGACAACAAGTAGTATCATCAACAATTACACAACCACCATTTCAACAAATAAAGAATATGACAAATTTTTTCCCCAGACGTGATCTAAATCATACAAATTTCCTCTTACCTCATAATCAAGTGCCAAATCATTGACATGACTGACACTCTCATTAACGAGTATTTTGCGGTTTGAGCCATCCAGACTGGCACTCTCGATACGTGGTTCTCGGCCCCAGTCCACCCAGAACAATCGACCTGCCACTGGGTCAAGGACAATCGTCATTGGCTTCTCCACGCCCCCAGTCACCACCACATAACGTTTAGATCCATTCAGTCGTGCCATCTCAATAACACTGAACTTAGGGTCTGTCCAATATATGTTACCTATAAGCACAAAATAACATCAGTTTGAAAATGTTGCAATATCTCAAAACTCCTATAATTTAATATGATTATATAATCTGGGTTACTCTGTTAATATATATTTCTATTGCTTTTATTTTCTATACTTTGCCCATTGCATTTTTCTCTCTTCCTTTACCATGTTTCTATGTATTTAAGTAACTATGTATTACATTTGATATAGGCCTATTATTATCTATTTCTCTATGTTTATTTGGACCTTTGTTATTTTCTTTCTTTATTTTAAATTATTTTCTTGTTGGCCAGACATGTTGTCAGGCCAAACTAAACTTTACCCTTTCATTTTTTTTCTTTTACTGTATCTACAATTTTTAATAAAGACAATGATGTAATATAAATTTACTATACACATTTATTGTTTAAAAATCATTACAACAAAATAGATGTACCAATCTGTTTGTTCTAGTTATAAGTACAATAGTACTGTACTTGAATTTCCAAACTTTTTCTATTGACTCATTTTTAACAGGCATATTTTGGTAGCATTTAAGGGCAAAAAAGCAAAAAAAAAAAAAAAAAAAAAAAAAAAAAACTTTATTTTAATAAACCAATTAATAATATATTTCACATGTTTATACCCTTTCAAAAATATAATAAAAAAGTGCAAAGTGCAAAACTTTAAAAGATAATTACCTCCAATCCAATCGACAGCCAAACCTATAATCAATAAAATTAAATAAGATACACAAGCAAGCAGTGAATGTGCATCGCAAAATATAAAAAAAATGTATTATAAAATAAATCAACAGTGCAGTGCAAATGCAAAAACTGATTACAGACGAGATAAACTTACTTTTTTAAAATACAGTATAAACAACGGGATAAAATTGATGATTGAGACAATTTTAAAAGCAACCAATTTTTAATATTAAAATTTTGAGGCAAAATATGTTACCCCAGTTCATGCTTTGCTGTGTGCACAAAATTTACTTTTTCAATAATACATAATAATGCTAATAAAATAATATATCAATACAAAATAATAAAACAAAAGTAATACTATGCTTTTACTTTTCATTGCTTATCTTGCTTGTGATTTTAATTTAAATTTAAATGACTGGTTGAAAAGAAAACAAAATTTAAAATACTGTAGGTGATAAATGGTAATGCATAAATAAATCTATGCTATGTAAAAATCAAGTAAAATTCTGACCTGTGACCCAGTCGATAGCAATACTTTCAACGGACTCGTGATGCTCAACTACAACTTTTCTTCCTGTGCCGTCTCTCTTGATTCTTGTTACACTGCCGTAGTCAGAATCCACCCAGTACAGCAAGTCCTCGCCTAGTAAATAAGCACATCAACATTATCATTACATCATAATTACATTATCAACACTTACAAAACAAGATATGTTTTAATATTTTTTTAAGAGAGGAAAATACCATCACATAAAAAAAATATAAGAGAGAGAGAGAGAGAGAGAGAGAGAGAGAGAGAGAGAGGGGGGGGGGGGGGGAGAGAGAACATTGCGGTTGATATTATATGATATTAAAAAATAAAAATTATGATAGAAAATAGTAGTTTTTTTTTAAAGATTAGAGCACGTTGAATTGAAAATTAATAAAATGCAAAGATTCTGTAATTTCTATAGTTAATTGGAACTTTGGATCATATGTCCTTGCCTAGGACATATGATACCGAGTTCCAATTACAGTAACTATCCTAGCGTATATATATATATTTTATATATATATATATATATATATATATATATATATATATATATATATAGCCTATATATATAATTTTTTTATCTAGCACTTCATCCCAAGTCCCAATGAACTAGATAAATTAGATATAATCTTCTCGTTTTATTAATGTCCAATTTAACGTGCTTTTATCTCTCTACTACATAATTCAAAATAATTAAAAAGCCTTTTTAATCTCTCATACATAACAACTATTTTCCATCCTCTCTGATTATAAATAATAATATCATAGCAGCTTACCTGCATGGAAATCAATACTGGTTGCCATGGAGACACGAAATATTGGAGCCAAGACGTCAGTCATATTCTCATCACCAAGAGGCAATCCTTTGATCTCCCAGTTAATAGAGTAGAATAAGAATTCCTCAATACCTGAATGATTAAATATACATGTATTATTTTAACATTATACAACTTATTAATGCAATACATTTTTTTATTTCTACAGGCACCCTATCATTCTATGTGTTTCTATAGAGGACTGTCACAATCAAAACGACGGCTACTTACCAATACACTTGGTGTGATCTTGTGGGTGGACTCTGAAGCCAGTAGCACACATACATACTCTCTGTGTAGCAGATACAGGTAAACACAAGTGGGAGCAGTTCCCCTTGTTGACTGAACACAGGTTGTCACCACTCTGCACTTCAGGGTCGTAAATACGCAGAGACAAAACATTGGCTGTAACATAATGATTGACAATCAATTAGTGTGACAGTTATATCTGACAAAATAATATTATATAGTTTGTAATTTTTGATGGGAAAAATTCTTGATTTTACAATATCCCAGTGTATATTGATAGTTATAATAAGCATACATTTCAACCTAAATTTAATTATATTATAGAGCACAATGAATGATACATACTTGTATGGTTACGTAGAATTCTATCATTTTCTCCCTTTGTCTTATCTGCAACGTGGATTGCAGAGTCATCTTGACCAGCGTAGTAAAGCAGACCATTGTATACGATGGCAGCAGTGGGGTGAGACTCCAACGGTACAGTTACTACTTTACCAAACTCAAACTCGTAATATTGCACCGTGCTGGTCTCCATGTTCACCCAGTACAAGCGCCAGTCTTCCAAGTCCATGCACAAGCCTAGCAAACAAATAATCATTAAAGCAAAACTTTTTGATAATAGCCAAAAAAAAAAAAAATAATAATAATAACATTGATATGAAGTGTGGCTTACAACTATTAAACAAAAGTTAACTTACTTGAAGGTGCGACAATTTCAGAGTGTTCTCTCTGAGAAGCAATGACTCTCCTTGCACTGCCATCCATGTTGGCTGCCTCAATCACATGTTTATCTGACTGAACGTCACTCCAGTATAACTTGCCTCGCAATGGATCTAGGGCTAGAGATCGCACTTGAAATAGGTCCTGGTACAAGACGCGCGCCACAAACTCTCCCTCCAAGTTGCAAACCATGATCTGGTTATGAGCAGTACCCGAAGATGATATAAACATATTGCCTGAGATCCAGTCTATGGCAAAACCAGTAGGGTTCTCGATTGCTGTAACAAAACAAATACCATTGAAATAATAATAATAATATCCAATAAAATAAAAATAGTGTCACAGTGTAAAAAAATTAAACGCAATGTGAAAGCACTTTAAGACATTAAACACACATAAAAAGTTAAAATAAAATATTGCCACATTTCACTGACCTGTATCAACAACTGTTTCAGTAACGCTACCAGTAAGACTAGCCCGCTTCACCTCGTTCACTTGAATATCAGTCCAGTATATCTTCCTATCCTTGGCAACAAAATCAAGCTGTGAGGGCGACAGAACTTGAGGTAAGCTGATGGTGGGTATGGTGTGGTAGTAAGGCATACTGAGGTCAACTCCACGAATCTCATTGGGTCGAGAGAACAATAGCACTGTCTCGTTCACTGCAATAATTGTGAAAAACATCCCAACATAACTGCTTGTCAATATCAGTTAGTAGTAACATAATTTGTTACTCAAAATTAAATTATAATTTTGATTTAGAAAATACATGCAAGTATACATTTATGTCAAATATTTAAATGTTTTGTTCCAAGGAAGAGGAACAAACCGAGGAGAGTGGACTTACCAACACATGTTTTGTTGTCCTCGCCAAGTCGCATGACGTGAGGACAAGCACAACGGAACGTCTGGTTGAAGCTTAGTAGACACAGATGAGAGCAACCTCCGTTGTTATCACAAGGATTAATATCCACTGAAACATTTTATCACATGAGTATTTTTTACTATTTAACAATTTGTATGTTACGTTAAACATTATACAAGGTCAAAAAATAATAATATGTACAATAAATTAACCAAATTAAATAATCATAAAAATTCACTTTCACTTCAGTCCTAACACATTTATTTTTAACAACATTAAAATATAAAATAAACAATAAATAAAATTAAAAATAGTATTTCAAATGGCAGTAATAATTATGATTATAGAGATTGTTGCAAAATTATTTTCCATTAAAGATAATTATTTGCTTTCATTGTATTTATTACAGTGGATATAGTAGTTCAGGAACTAACAGATCAATCTACCAATTTTTAAAATCTATCGATGTGTTTTTCAGCAAATCTTTTCATCAAACTATCGCAGTGATTTTTTCCTGATTTATTATTAATATTTTGTTTGTGAAGTACACAAAATATATTGATTTATTATTATAATTACCTTTAGGTTGTCTACTAGGGTGCAGAATTTGAATATCAAACGGCTGAGTGAGAGTGCGCTGTATCACACTGATGTCTGAACCATTCCACTTAGACGCTCTAATGACTGAATTGGTCCGCCAGTCCGTCCAATACACGTAGTTCTCAAAGAGTGCGATGGCAAACGGATGAGTTTGAGTTTCGTGACCTCGCATTACCTCACGATAATCGTGTCCGTCGTAGGTTGTTGTGTGAATAGAATCTGATCTAAGTACATGAAGAACACATTTTTGTTTTAATTTTTTTCTTATTTCAAATAATATGAATTTTATTTAATTATGAAAACTTCTTACAAATTTAATAAAGCACTTCAACTTCTGTGTAAGGTAAGAAACGAAATGAGCTTTGTGTTTCTTTGATGGTGTATGTAGACAAAAAATTGTCACTAAAAATTTGATAAGTAACAAATTGATATACAGTACTTACTTTGCGTCAATCCAGTAGATTCTCTTGAGCACGTAGTCAAGTGTAAGTCCATTAGGCCAAGCACCGTCTGTGACTTCATCTACACGTATGATGACAGATCTACCCTCACCACTCATGCTGCATCGCTCAATCCTAGGAGTGCTAGCTTCCCAGTCCGTCCAAAACAAGTAGCTATAAAGTAATAATAGTAAAAAATCAATTATGGAAATGGAATAGCTGTGTCAGAAAATAATACATTTTATCCTTCTCATTTAGACTTATTGTGAAATTATTAAATATTTTAAACTCACCCAAATCTGGGATCCAGTGCAATTGCTCTAGGAGAATCCATGTCACTAGCTACAACAGTTCTTCTAAAACTGCCATTCAATTTAGCCACCTCAATTTGGTCAAGATTGCTCTCCACCCAATATAAATTACGACCAATCCAATCTACTGCAAGACCCTCTGCTGTTGCCAAGCCAGTTTGTACTACCACCTCGATATGAGTCAGTGCTAAAAACATCAAGCAGAAAATTAGATGCTTACTCATATTTCAAGCTTTTTATCCCAACACTTTGGTTCATTTCTTATAGAAGAGAACATACTTATAATATACATCTAAATAGCTGAAGAATATGAGAACTTGTAACAAGGTTAGCACTATACAGTACTTTTATTTATCATTTTAAATGGTTTCTTACATCCACCGATGAGCGTGCCCTGGTAGATCTTATCGTCTATAACGTCAGTCCAAAAGATGGTATCTGCCTCATCAGTATGGTAAAAGTCCAGAGCGATAGTGTTTTTGAGACTTGAGATCAGTGCTTTCATCTGGAATGTTTGCAAATCTACTCCTCGTACTTCATGACGATTGCTGAATATCACATAAGGTGTTGCAGGATCTAAAAAAATCAATTGACATAGCCTTTATTTATTTATACCTATTAAAAAATATAAAAAAAAAAAAAAAAAATAAATAAATAAATAAAAAAATAAATAAAAAAAAATAATAAATAAATAAATAAATGTTTTTATGAATTTCAACATATTATGCAACACAAAGTTAACATGACTAATCATAAGACGATAATGTTACAAAAATCTCTATATATAGTTCATTATATATATATATATATATATATATATATATATATATATATATATATATATATATATATATATATATATATATATATATATATATATATATATATATAGTTCATTGTACATACCCTTGCTATGACAGGTGAATCCATCTGACTGCAGTCTATATCCTGGCTCACAGGTACACTTGTGTCTCTTCTTGAGCGGAGTACAACCTTGAGAACACGTGCCCCACATGTCACAGGGGTGTGCACGAAGACAAGTGAAGCCATCGGTCTGAAGATGGAGGTTCTCAGGACATAAACACACCATGCCCTCGGGAGCATTATGACATGTATGGCTACAGTCAAAGTTGTGATTGCACTGCTGTTCCTCTGCACATATCATACATACATCAATAAGTATAAAGACATTAACATTATAGTATCCTATTTACTTTTATCATACTTATAGATGCCTAAAAATATATATTTCAACACTTTCTCGCATCAATTAATTTTATATAAGAAAAATTCAAGTGTGATGCTTAATTTAAACAAAACGAGACAACTAGCAATAAGGATATGAAATTATAAATTTACATTTTCCTAACATAATTATTACGTATATTTAGGGTATGTGATACTCACCACATCTTAGTCCTTCATCTGATTTATCTTGGCAGTCAACCCTTGTGTCACACAATTGGTCCACAGTAATACACAGGGTGCCATTGTCACACAGCCGAGAGGGATACTCGCAGATGACGTCAGGAGTGGGGGGAGCCTCAGTGCTTACAGGACAGTTTTTGCCTCCTTTACTGCAGTCTTTTTTACTACAATTGCTGCCTGTGCAGTTATTCTTCTTGCCATCTATAACATTGGATTCCATTTTTAATTTGTTGAATTTTAGCTACACATATTCATTACATTTTTATTTTTATTTATTTATTTATTTTTTAAATTTAATTATTTATAAGAAAAGTTGGCTAATGTATAAAATTATTTTCATTTCATAAAAAGTATGATAACTTAAGAAGAATTAAAAAAAAAAAATGACAGATAAAATAAATGATCACTAGTTATGAGAGCTACTCACCACACTTCTGTTCATCTGAGCCATCCAGACAGTCTTTTGCACTGTCACAAACAAAAGCCTTAGGAATACACTCTCCACTGGAGCAAGCAAACTCATGATCCTCACAGATATGTTTGTATGGTGGTTGTTTCTTTCTAGAGCCAGAGGTTCGCGTGCATCCAGCTTCGTCGCTGCCGTCCGAGCACTGGATCATGCCATCGCATCTCACCGACAGTGACAAACACAAGCCATCCCGCTCGCACATGAACTGCAAGGAAATAAATAAATACCAATGGTTTATTATCATGCGCTGTTTTGAATTTAATACAATTTAATAACGTTTATGTTATACTTTTTTTGAAATTTTTAATTATTAATAACTCTCCCCCCCCCCCCCCCCAAGTATTTAATGATGTACAAGTTGTTAAAAAAGCATATACACATGAAATAAATAAATAAATATATAAATTAAAATATATGCATATAAAAATAATAAGCACTGTGCAACGGTTTATTTTATTTACAGGAAGGAATACGGAGGTGGTTACTCACATTTGTGGAGGTATCACACTTCGTGCTGGCACATTCTTTCTCATCACTTCCGTCTCTGCAGTCAGGGTTTCCGTCACACAACAGTTCCTCCGAGATACAGTGTGAGTTGTTGCATTGGAATTCCATCGGGGCACATGTTACTTGATCTGTGACAAGAAATCAAATGATAGGACTTTTTTTTCTTTCTTTTTAATAAGTACCTTTCCAAAATCCCAGCCTCTAGGTAGCTAGATTACAGGAGTACGCCACCACTCCCAGCAATGTGAAACATTATTTTTGGAATATATTATTATTTTACGTTCACAATAGATTAACATTACCAGAAGTTTGAACATAGGTAATAAAAGACTTTACTTACAAAACATAATGAATTTTATTATTAATGTAAACGTACCACAATTCTCTTCATCAGATTTATCTCCTTCACCACAGTCCTGATCAACGTCACAAGTCCATGCTTGAGGAATACAACGTCCTGTGATCTTACACGTGAACTGTCCTGTGCTGCACGTCACATTCTGGCACTCGTTTGGTGATTCATCTGTGCCATCTACACAGTCTCGGTCTCCATCACAAACCCAATGCAGTGGGATGCAACGGTTTCTGTCACATCGGAACTGATCCTTTTTACAAGTGACGTTTTCTGTAAGGAACAATAATACAATTATGTACTTTACTTCAAACATACTAAACAGATAAAAAAAATGTTGATTCTACTCTTTAAGAGAGAAAATATAATTCTTTCAATAAAAAATAGTAATAATACAAATAAAATTGGTTAAGGTTTGTCTTACAGCAGCAAATCATAGTAAAATTTATATCAATTGTCTGCAAAAATCAAGTTGAGACGATTTCTCGCCATTTCTCAATTGCAAAGTGGAATAAAAATAATAACAAAAGACTCACGACAAGCTCCACCAGGTTCCATATTTTCATCCGAACCATCACCACAGTCGTCGTCTCCATCACACAGGTAGTGTGTATCAATGCAACGCAGGTTCTTCTGGCACTGAAAGTGTCCTGAGGGACAGCTGGACAGACGAGTGTAGTTGGTGTCCACCACACAGGAGGGAGGTGGGCCCAAGTGAACTGTGAAACCATCACGACACGCACACTCTGCGCCATCAGGTGTTGATAGGCATAGCTCAGGACAGTCACCATTGTTTTTGGTGCACTCGTTAATACCTGCACACAACAATAATAATGAATAAATACAACAAAAATAAAGAATTTTAGTGATAGTATTTTTCATGAGTAACTGTTGCACAAATATTGTAAAAATTTAAATTGCAACTATTACAGAAAAAAAAATTCACAACATTGAAATACAATAATTTAGAATAATAATTTATTCTCAAGTTTTATCTTAAAATCAACAAAACTTACCAGTTTGAGATGAATTATCAAATACTCGAAGGTCAAATAATGGTGGGTTTTCAATACTGAGAGTTTCCAAGGTTTTGTTAGCTAAATGCAGTCTTTGTATTGTACCATTTTGGAATTCAGCCCAGAAAAGGTAGTTATCGAAGTAAGCCAGACCATAGGGATGATCCAGTTGCTTACCTTCAAATAGTACCTGTACAGATAGATATTGACATATTAAATCTATTACAAATCTCACTTCTATTGACATACCTCTCGGTGAGATCCGTCCAGTCCAATTCTCTCAATTTTGTCAAGGTATGCGTCACACCAGTACAGCTTCTTGTCCAAGTAATCCAAACTTAAACCATTAGGCCAGTGTAAGTTCTTATCTACAAACACCTGTCTGTTAGTGCCGTCCATAAAAGCACGTTCTATCTTGCCACGCTGACTTGCACCATTCGCCCAGTCCGACCAGTACATGAAACTAATAAAATTAATAATTAGGACTAATTTAAAAGTTACTTGCACATTTACAAAGGCAAAATTTTAACTGTGTAAATTTAAAAAAAAAAAAAAAAAAAAACTATATACGCCTTTTACAAATTTTTAAACAGAGTAACAATCAACTTACCCTCTTTTAGGATCGACGACGATTGCTCTTGGATGGAACATGTTACCATAAACTAGAAGTTTTCGGATACTAACATTGTCTAGTCTGGCAACACTGATTGTCATTAAGCCTTCATCTGTCCAATATAAGTTACGCCCCATCCAATCTATGGCAAGACCTTCGCAGTTGTTAATACTTTGGTCCAAGACCATCTCTCGGACTGAACCATCAAGTTTTTGACGTTCTATTACGTATCTGTAATATACATTAAAATTATGTTACTATTATTTTTATGTAGAGTACTTACAATAAATAAATAATAATAAATAATAGGTAGCCTATAATAAATCTTATTAAAACATTTTAACTGAAGATAAAAATATATTTTTATTTCACTTTAAAAAATGTTGCCTAAAATATCAAATGTGACGGTAATGATGGTCACATATATGGTCACATATGGTCTTAGTTTCTATTCATTATAATTATAGGTGAGCAGAGTGCAATATTGTAGTAGTCTTAGAGGCTCTTGACTTGGCCGAAGCCAAGCCAAGACTCTCTTGTGCGCGCCGTGTACCGCATACGACACGCACTCACTGAATAATGCATTGTATGCATTTCTACATACTGTAACACATAAGCATATTATTGATATGATATTTATTGAGAGGGTTGTCACACAAACATATCCTGAACATTCTTATTACGCAAGGTTTACAAACCTTGACTTTAACGTTTAAAAAAAAAAAAAAAAAAAAAAAAAAAACGCGACGAGAAGTTATTATTATTATCGTAATGATTATATATTTTATGTTGCTTATTTATTAGGGCCAAGATGATACCTCTAATATAATTATTGATTAGATCACCTCTGAACATCGGAATAGTAAATAAATTGAGTTTTGACGTCATAATCCAGAGCAGTGGGACGAGTTAAGTCTGTAATAGGAACCATCACTTCTCCACCTCCCTGTGAAGGTTTCTGCATGGAAATTCCTTTTATCATTGCAGGTCGACCTTTACCATATAGTAGAAATGCTGACTGTTTAGCCACTAAACATATAGAAATAAAGTGTGAGTAAATCCAACCACATAAATATGTATGCTGAAATGAAATGAGACTGCTTACCCATACAACGTCCGGCTCTCGTTACTCTGAACCCTGCTTGACATAAACATTGAGCCACGGGCTCAGTTTTGTTCCATAATGTTGTACAAATTTGCTGACAGTTGCCGTTCTTTACTTTGCAGGGATGTTCCACTGTAACGTAACACGTCAAAATATTGTAAACACGTAAATTTATATAGTAAAAAAATATACAGTATTATTATATAAAAAAAAAAACGTATCATTACATTGCTGAACTTCAATACTTATGAATTTGTATATACATACATGATATAAAAAAATAAATTTATAAGTCATTACACAAAAAAACGAAGAAGACACGCAATAGTTTACCCGTTTTATCCCCCCCCCCCCCCCAACCTAACACTCCCCAATTTAGTGCAATTTAGTATATTATTTTATTCATGGTCCTCTTCGACCTATTCGACAACAGCGAGCCACGCCCCCTTCGCGACCTTCAGCCTTCAGCACAGCTTGACTTGAGCAACAAACCAGTGTCAGAAAGTCGCTCTACATGCAAATAACATAGGAGTTATAGCTAAAAGGACCATTTGTTTAGAGAGGGTTAAAATTAACGCAGGGACTTCAAACTTGGTGCATGTTAAGACAATTAAATTAACTTTAAGTTGTCCAAGTTTCAAACCCCACATCAACCCCTTTCACCCTTTTTAGGGGTGGTGCGAACATATAACTATAATCGATTACTAGGGTGCATAGTTGATAGTAGACCTCGTGATAAACCAATCTGGTGCCGGTTTTGGTGACCAATAAAGGTCATCCGGGGGGGGGGGGAGTAAGGAAAATTAGTTCATATATATGGGATGCAAAAGTAAATTTGACCACCCCCTAGGGGTAGTTCGGGGGTGAAAACCCCCCAAAATCGAAGTTCACCAATTTTGATGACACAAATCTGACTGGGGTAACTTAACCTTGCGAGAACAATATATGACTACCAAATTGTTTTAAACCCGACCCCTGATGACCCAGGGGTTGCAATTGACCCTTAACATTTGAATTATCCTAAATTCGATGGAACAGACGTGCTAATTGGGGTTCCTTAACCTTGTAAGAAAAATGGTGACCATACCCAAAATTTTTCCACCCAACCCCTGATGACCCAGGGGTTGGTTGACCTTTAAAATTCAAGTTATATCTCCGATTTCAATGGAACAAACGTGTTAACTGGGGTAATTTGACCTTATGAGAACAATGGTGACCACCATCAAATTTTTTAAACACAACCCTTGATGACCCCTAGTGACCAGGGTCATCAAGGGTTAGGTTTAAAATATTTTGGTGGTCACCATTGTTCTCACAAGTTTAAGTTAACCCAGTTAACACGTTCATTCCATCGAAATCGGAGAACTCAAATTTTAAGGGTCAACCAACCCCTCTGGGTCATCAGGGGTTGGGTTGAAATTTTTTTGATGGTCACCATTTTTCTAACAAGGTTAAGGAACCCATATGTCCTTTATTGGTCACGAAAACTGGCACCAGATTGGTTTATCACGAGGTCTACTATCTCCACCCTAGTAATCGATTATAGTTATTTATGTTCACCACCCCTAAAAAGGGTGAAAGGGGTTGATGTGGGGTTTGAAACTTGGACAACTTAAAGTTAATTTAATTGTCTTAACATCCACCAAGTTTGAAGTCCCTGCGTTAATTTTAACTCTAACAAATGGTCCTTTTAGCTATAACTCCTATGTTATTTGCATGTAGAGTGACTTTCTGACACTGGTTTGTTGCTATATCTCATAAGGTCGCGAAGGGGACGTGGCTCGCCGTTGTCGAAGAGGACCATTGATAAAACACCTTCGAATATTTCAAATGGTAACTAAAGTACACATTAGTTTCTCTCTCGCTCTCTGTTATTTCAAGAGCTTATATATAGTTGCGCAATTTTTAATATAAGGTTAAAAACGCAACAAAAAGTGTGTAAAATACCACAAACAACTCCTTAATTAGTCGTCAACTATACTCGCCATCAGATACGATTTAAGAGTTCTTAACTAAGTTTGTGATTTACTTACCATCAGGCTGTTTTTGTCGATGATAGACGTAAAGAGGAAATACTTCCATGTAGCTGCCTACAATACGAGGCTCTCTCTGTCCAAATTTATCCAGCTCAATGATCTGCTGCTCTCGCCAACTTGACACGAACAAACTGTTCTCGAACACAGTAATGTCACGTAGATTTTGTACCTGGACATAAAATTTTAAGTTATACAAATATAATTGATGAAAGTTGTAGTTAAGTATTAAAAAAAACTTACAGGAGAACCCTTCTTGATAGTTTTACGATTTGTTCCATCGTAATTTACTCTCTCCACAAAATCTAAGTATCCGTCAACCCAGTAGATTTGTTCATTAGGAAAGTCGACAGTTACTCCATATGGATATACAATCTGAAAATTTTTAACATCAAACTTAAAGAGACTTTCCAAATTTGTATTAAAAATAACATAGCAGAAAAAAAAAATGTATAAAAGCGAATGCATGTAGCTCACGTCGCAGAATCTCTGCATATTCGTAACGGTCGAATAGATTGTATCTCACTGTCTCACATAAGTGATAAAATAAAGAAAAATTGAATAAAAAAAATATACAACTACTGTTCAACAATGAAAGACTAAAAAAAAAAGAAAAAGTAATTTTATTTATTATCTTAAAAGAGGGCGTATTCCTGAATCAATATTGAAATGAAAATTTCTAATTTTGGAGTTCATTAAGTATTTTATTAGTTAAATGAGGAAATAGGAAAAAGTTGACACCCCGCGGGACGTCATTTCACGACTATAAATTCAAAAATTAATAAAAAATACTTAATGAACTCAAAAATTAAAAACTCGCATATCTATCGATTCAGGACGATGTCCTCTTTTAAATAATGCAATATAATTATCTACTTTTTTTTTATTATTAATTATTATTCATTCTGATTCTCTTTTTTCAACCGTAATTTATGCTTGTTCTGACATGTATGGACTCCACTCTTATGTATTGCCTATTTGATAAATATTTTCCCTACCTTGTAATCAACTATCGTAGTTCTTTCTGAGCCATCCAAACGTGCTCGTTCGACCATAGGTGGAGATCCTCCCCACTTTGTGAAAAACATATATCTGTAAAATAATAAATTGTAATTTTTAAACTAAATTCTCACACAAAATTTCTAAAATATTAAAATAGTAAAAATCAGGTGAAACACAAAAATATACGTTAGCTATAGAATAATAGGAAAAACGTAGGTTGATAAAATCTATACGCAAATGAGTTGTAATAAAAACTTAAGGGAGTAGGTGACCGGCTGATATCTCACGAACTGAACGGTCGCTAAATATAAAATTAACATAACGTAAAGATAAATGTTGCTTTTTTTTTTTTTTTTTTTTTTTTTAGTTGTGTCAAATACATGCAAACACGATCAAATATTTAAGTTATTCCATTGTAAAAACAGCAAGAGAGACAACTTTAAAGGCAAATCAAAACTTTTTTAGAGTTAAACAAGAAACAAGAGCCATTTTTTAAAATTCGTTCAATTTCATTTAAAAATTAGTGTTTTTTTTTTCTTCCTTTTGCGGGATAACTTAGAAATAATAGTTGTGGAAATAATGTTCCTCTTTTGCATATTTCCGCACCAAGTCGGTCACCCTCTTTGACTCTTCATTAACATTATATAAAGTTAGTGAAACTGTATATTTTTGCTCGACTTACCCTCTGGTTGGGTCTAGAGCAATACTGCGAGGTTTGTTGAGGCCAACGTAGACGACAATGAGACAATGTTTCATGGTTGGTGCGCACACGAAGATCATTTCTCGGCCATCATCCAGGAAATACCAGTTACCACTCACCCAGTCCAGCGCAATCTCGGTCATTGCTGCACAAACACACAGTTGAAATATTTAATATCAACTCATTGTTGATGAAATTATTACAAAATTAAACTATAAATCAAGTTAATTGAATTAAGGCATGCAATAAAGTAAATATACGACTTCCTTCTTTTATAGGAATGCGATTATAAAAGCGCGCTTAATTACGTTAATAAAATATCAAACACTGTTAAGCTTAAAAATATAATTTACACATTTTTTTTTTACATCATGGCAAAACATTATTATAAGAAAATTTAAAACAGATTGACGTCATAATTAAATCAGTTGCTAAAAAGTACTCACATTCAAGAGAAAACATGGCAGGTGGAGGTAGATCCCATGAGTCTGAGAAGTTACTTGCTTTGGCACACCTGAGCACTGCTCTGTTGCTCACCCAGTGCACGAAGCACACGGTACCATTGCGATGATCGAAGTCCATGGCTAGCACGTGCTGCTTATGAAGTGTGGTGTTTCCAGGGACTGGCTGACCATCAAACTGAATCTGATTAAGAGCTGTTTCTTGTCTCACAAATAACAGACTTGGGGCTTTGTCTGCAGGAACTGAAAATTAAAACATGATAATCTTAAAATATACTACTTAGCCTATATCGTAATTGTAATATTGCTAATAAAATTTATGTAAATAATTAACTACGCATGTGAAACTTTGTACGTAACGAGATGATAGACTTACCATTGATTGCTTTGCAGTGATTGCCCTCTTGCTTATAACCTTTGACACAAGAGCATGTAAACGAGCCTCTAGTATTAGTACACAGCTGATCACACGATCCATCAATCTGGCACTCGTCAGAGTCTAGAAATCAAGCAAAGATTAATGAAGCTCATAAATTGACCTGAATAAATCAGTAAATAATGATAAATTTGAGCTTATACATACCTACGCAAAGGTTACCATCAGGCTGTTGTCCTTCAGGGCAGTAACATATTGGACCCTGAGGGCTTGGACGGCAGCGGTGATTACACTTGCTATTCTCACACATGGTAGTATTTTCTGTTAAGCAATAACACATACGATGTAAATTAAATATTGCTCAGGTGGAGAAAGTTGAAGGTATGTTTTGATACTCACTGCAAAATTCACCCTCGTCAGAGGCATCAGGACAGTCAGGTTTGACGTCACACAATATCTTGATTGGTCTACACGCAATGCTGTCATTACAGCGGAAGTGATTGGGCGGACATGGTGTCTCTGTCGAACCTGAAGGAACATCACATTTTTTTTTCTTTAGTATCAACAAAATCAATGGGAAAAACAAATATGTTGTAACTCATAAGGATTAACTTTGCGACATTTATATTAAAATTACTCACATCTGTGAGGATCCTCGTCCGAGGTATCCTTGAGCTGCTGCTCCCCCACCTGCACCCCACAGTCCTCCTCGCCGTCACAGAACCATCCCAGAGGGAGGCATTTGTGTGTCAGCCCGCACTCGAACTGATTTGGCTTGCATGGTCGTGGAGCTGCTTTATTTAAGAGTATCATTATAATAAACACATTAACGTCAATTTAGAAACATAAATATAGATTTTAATCATTTAATTTTTAGTACTTTTACATTGAAAACTTATCATTATTTTATAAGGTAAAAAGAGATATATAGAGTGGCAGGGTCGCACATACCCATAAAATTAGGCTATACTAAAAAAATAGAACCAATGATAAAAAGGTCAATTGGCTCAATTGGTAAAAAAAAAAAAAAAAAAAAGTCTGTGATTACAGTTCTTGCATGACGATTATAGAAAAAGTACTCACGACAATCAGGTGTTTCGTCCGAACCATCCGGACAGTCCGGACTTCCGTCGCACTTCCACCTTTTAGGGATGCAACGACGTCCATCTGTACATCGAAATTGGTCTGCATCGTCACGACACGCCTCTGTGAACACGATACAACAAATAATTAACTCACGTAAGCCCCTGTCAGGTAGGCAAATTTTGCAGCAAGTACGTAACACACGCTGCATACATTTGAATAATAATAAAATATTGCGGTGATGTTGATGCCAAAATTGAACTAATAATCATAAACAAAGTTAAATAAACAAACATCAACTTACATGTAAATATTGTTATATAGCTACTTCAAAAAAACATAAAAACACTTATTTGGTAGTAAAAACAATTTGAGTGCATCATTTTTTATGTTTCCACTGAATAATGCATAAATATGGGACAGTTTTATGTTTTGCCTTTTATATTTTGCAATATAAAAATCATCGTATACTTTATATATGTAAACCATCCAATATTTCACTGATATTTACTATTTCGTTATAACAAAATAAAGATGCAAAACTAATATGGTTTCTTAACAACAACAACAACGTTTCAAGTGTAGGTTCTAAAAACTATTGTGCTTTTTATTTATTTTTGTCCTCTTCCTCTCTATATTTGAAATTTCCTTGTTATAACAACCAATACGACCATAACACTGCATTTTTTTTGTCATTATTTAAATGTAAAAACATTAAGAAATTTTTATGTTTTATATTTTGAATTTAACGATAAAAGTGCAAAGCAAACTCAATAAAAGCTATAAAATTTCAAATATTCCTAGAAATATCTATAAAAAAATCGTAATGTGAGGCAGCCTATATAATATGAAACAAACTTTTTCAAGAAAGAAAGATAAAATAAAATTGTTATTTATATTCTTCCCTAATCGTAAATATAATATTTAGTGTTACAGATAAGGGTCACGACCTTTCATGACATTGACAAATAATAATTGAATTAAAATATTTAAGAATTTCGTATTTATATACGAATATGTTGTATTTTGATTTGATGAAGAAAATTTTTATATATACAATAGCATATATACTCTATATATATATATATATATATATATATATATATATATATATATATATATATATATATATATATATATATATATATATATATATATATATATATATATATATATATATAAGTTTCAACGCTTGATTGTAACATTTTTAACATGCAATTCCACTAAATTCAAGCTTTTTATTGTACTGCTTTTAATCCTAATTATTTATTAACTGTTCAAGTGCTTTTATTTGTTGGATATTTGGATACATTATGTAGTTGCTGAGTACTTATATTGATAAGCCGCGATCGAGTTTCAACTTATGTATGATCAGGTGGTATACTGGATTATTTTATAGACATGCGGGATTATCAATTCAAGAGACGTATACTGTCTGAAAACACACACAATTACGTGTCAATTCACTTATATAAGATATCGGGGAGGCGCCTGACGAGTTTTGTGATCACTATAAGAGACAGAGAGAGATAGAGACTGGTTTTTATTTAGTATTGGCGGCAGACGATCAGGGAGAATAAGAGAGAAACAGAGAATAGTGGTTTTGGTGGTGATTGTGGGCAACTCTCTCTCTTTCTCTCTCTCTGTCTCTCTAGTCTCATACTTGTTACATAGCTGACAATTGAGTAAATACGATAATTTAAGTCAAATTTTAAAACAATTGCCACGTACCAATTTTATTAACTTTGATAAAAGTTACAGAATAATAATTTATCAAATTATATTTGAAAACTTTGAAACAAAATATTTTTTTTTATGTCTATTTAATAGAATAACATTTAGGGAGATATAATATACAAAATATGCCTATATAAAATCTCATCAATATTATTATTATTGAAAACAATCTATAATAATAATATATAAAAAAATCTACCTTTTTATTAAACCTTCAAAAATTAACTGTTATTTTCACCTATATGTTTCTCTTTCACAGTACAATCCCATGCATATAATAATATTAACAAAATCGTCTCGTAATCTAAAACAATAAAAGTTAACACCATTATTATGGTAATTTTATTGATACCCACTCTAAAAATTTTAAGTTAGTGATTTTCGTCATTAACAGAGTATTTAACATGCACCCTTACACGTCTTAATCCTATATAAAATATGTGCGTATGTACAGTACATAAACGAATAAGAAATTTATTACATTCATATTGTAAAAATTACATAATAAATCACGCGGAGGAAGATGAGAGACCATTGAACTTTCATTACTGATCAAGGTTATTTTATAAATATCATGAAAGATGCACAGCAAAGAATATTAAAATTATTAAAGGATGATGATTGTTTATAATTGATTGCATAAAGTGGTAAGATAGGGCGTAACCCCCATCTATATAAAAACCCGTGATATTTTCAGAAACAATGACGCATATATGCGCCGAAGAGGGATTTCAAATTATATGAAATATGTATTACATAAACACCGCTTTGTTTAAGTAATGAATGTGTGAAAAATCAATAATAAAAACATAATGGCCAATAACAATAAAATACGTACTTTAGAAACATGCAGTGACTAATAATACCTTGCACGCATATAATATTATGTTGCGCACTGAGCATTGTAATATAGAAGTAAACTGTTTGGTATATTGTTGCATGACGAAAATGAAAACTTATTTAACACATTATTATCGAAAAAATATATAACCACGACTTTTTTTTTATGGAGTATAATGTATTGGAAAACAAAAGTGACCTTATAATGTCGTTAAAACAAAAGCATTACTTGTCAAAAACTTTTTCTAAGTTTTTCACGCATATAAGAAATATTTTTTAACGATCGAAGCATTTCATAATAATACATCATTAAAGTTACATTGCGGTTGATTGTTAAGCAACAATATATAATGTATATGAGCAGTATTATGAACTAAGCTTGAAACTGAGATAATATACTTGGGTTTTTACCCAAGTCCTGCAGAGAGAGAGAGAGAGAGAGAGAGAGAATATTTCTCGTTTCATTAATAATAATAATAAATACGTAAATAATATTAATTTATACTATAATAAATCATTATTACGTGTCACATTGCATAAATAAGTTATGCATATCATTTTACATTATGTTCTTATTGTTAAAATTGCGTTATAGCATTGCGATTTTATGATTATTTTTTATTTTCCATGAAGAAAGTAAAGAAAGGTGCGGGGTTCGTTACAACCACATGATATTCAAGTATGTACAAAGAAGTTTCCTTCTCATATTAAATTTCACTGTATAACGATATATAGTACACGTAACACCAGGGAGAGCTACCATATAATATGAGCGATATAGGAAATATCACAGAAGTGGAGCCATAAAGTTATTTAATCATGCATCGTATAAATGTAGGTATACAGTACGTGCAGATAATGTGACTTAATATTTATTCTATTAGCAGGATTAGCCTATAAGTATTAGCCTATAAGGAAAGTACAGCAAGTACATAATATAATTATTATACTTTGCCTTGCAATAAAAAATTAAACATTTTGCCTTATTAATCTATCTAGGCAAAGGAGTTTAATATTTTATGACGCAGAGTACAATGCATTTATAGAAACTTCAATTAACAGACTGGCTACATATAAATTCATGGTATTTCTATAAAGCAATGAAATACAATTTTATACTGATAGTATACTGTAGTGTCTGTATGATACATAAACTCAGTATGTTTATGATGAGAGAGAGAGAGAGAGAGAGAGAGAGAGAGAGAGAGAGAGAGAGAGAGAGAGAGAGAGAGAGAGAGAGAGAGAGAGAGAGAGAGAGAGAGAGAGAGAGAGAGAGAGAGAGAGAGAGAGAGAGAGAGGTCTTCAACTCAATTATATTCAATCAGATGTAATTTAAATATAAAAAACAGTAGTACGTGAATGTTAGCAATGACGCTGTAAGACTATTTTTTTTAATATTATATTATATATAAATATATATAGTAAGTGAATAATACGTATATTATACAATTTTTCTTATTGCTTTTATTAATTTAAACACGGAAAGTAATTTTATTCATGCACTTTATTGAAAGATTATACTTTCTCTGTATTGTATTGAAATATATTATGATGATGATGACAGTATATAAAACTTTAAATAATAATAAGAAAAAAAAATCTATTCTGTTATTATACATCATTGCTTTTTCTTTTTTTACTATTATTTATCAGAGTTATTGGCTGTATTATGAAATTCAAAATGTGAATAACTGCACTTAAGTTTTACAGCAAACACAAATATATGAGTTAATTAAAATATTATGTGCGACGATTATTTTCCGTAATGTATTTTCGTAGTTCATTGCAATTCATTGCTGTAATTATGTTACACTACGGACACGATCTATAATTGTAGTCTTCTGGTCAATAAATGGAATAATTTATTATATAATATATATAATATATATAATATATAATTATATAATTATATTTCTATGTAGTATATTATACTACATAGAAATATAATTATATAATTTATATTTTTTCTCTTTCTCTCTTTGCGCCTTGTAAATATGAATCAATTTGCATGGAAACTTACAGAAACGAAGAATCCTTGCAAATTTTATATACATTTTTTTTATTTTAGCCTTAAAATCGGCAACCGATTAAAAACAGGAAGGGTAAAAAACCTATGGCTAAATTTGGTACAAGGGTGGGTCACACATGAAGTGACACACACACACTACCACACACTACTATAATCAAGTATTCCGACAAAAAAAAATCGAATGTTTCAAATTTCTGAAACAATGTGTTTGACAAATGAAGGATTGAGAAACATACCTACATCAAGAGAATACAGAGAATAAATCAATAATAAAAAAAAATTATCTTACTAACTGGATTTTTTGCTTGGTACACACATTTAGTTTATATATATATATATATATATATATATATATATATATATATATATATATATATATATATATATATATATATATATATATATATATATATATATATAATACGTAATAAATAAGACACGTGTTTGAGAGTACAAAAATATAAAATAAATAAATCTCAAGTATATTATTCTACACCAGTAGATGAATACAGGCATTTCAAGATGTACCTTTTTTTTTATTAGCATAGACGAAAGAAATAAGATGCTCTACAATGTTTTATTATTGTATATTATTCAAAGAAAGCTAGGTTGTTGTATTATATAGAGATGTAGAGTGGGTACTTCTTTCTTTGCTTGCTACGTTCAACTCAAAAGCACAGAACATCTTATGTATAGTCTATGCCTTTAGGATACTTCCAACTAGTCTCCAAGTTCTCCTTCTTTGCCTTTATTATTGACGTACAAAGAGAAGAGAGTGAGAGAGAGAGAGAGAGAGTAGAGTAGCGAGAGCATAACAAGGAAAAAATTACAAAGCAAACCGCTCTAACATCACATAATATCAAATGAAATTATTATTAAATTACGTATATTGATCATAGTTCTTTTTTAATGAGTTATTAATATTTATTATTATTATTCAATTATACTTGTCAAATACTTACTCACTGTATACGTAATTTGGCTTTTATTATGTTCATTACTTGCCAGTGTAACAAGAAACTATAATATTTTCTTTGTAAAAAATGTATACAATAATATACCAGTAATATCGAACAATAATAATACGGAATTCAAATCAAAGTTTCATTAATATACAGTATATTGGTTCCTGTTTTAATCGATCCATATATTGATATACAGTGCAATGATGGCTCGAATGTCTAATATACATATGATATAACATACAATACAAAAAAAAATTGTCAGTCACAGTGTGGGTTTAATTTGATAAAAATATATTACAAGGTACAGTGAACACTTGACGTTTTCCCTATACAC